>JAJOOO010014350.1:0-39117 GCA_029582685.1 Solanum piurae | reverse complement strand
AGACTTAGCCATTTTCTGAGCTGGATCTGGGAGGGGCTGCAGTGGTGAACCACGGACCACCAGCACGGGCCGTGGTCTGACCTACGGTCCGTGGATGGTGACCGTAAGTTGCACCTGCAACTTCTCAAAATCTGCATTTTTGATCTTTTTCGAATACGGGGTGTTACAACCCTAGACGCGACTGGCACTCGAGAACCATTGATGGCCCAAAGCGAACCCTTAGCTGGCTCAACTCTCAGCGAAAGACTTTCTCAATAATAGATAAACTCAAGAGTAGAAACTTTACTCATAGTCTTTAAAATAAATAACTCATAAATATGCTAAAACATTCACTAGACAAAATAGGCAACTCAAGTCTAGAACATAACAATTGAAAATGAAACAGACTTCTCAAAACTCTACTATCTATCTATGAAGCCTCTACTAATTGATATGGACGTCGGGACAAGACCCATGACATCCTAATAAACAAAACTGAAATGTAAACTCAATGTGAAACCCTCCGAAAAGTAAGGAGGCTCACCAAATCTAGCCAGAACTTGAATGGATCAACAGAGCACTGGTTGATGATCCTGATTATTTGTATCTACATCATGATATGATGTAGGCCAAATGACATCAATACATTGAATGTATGAGCATGCAAGGGAAAATCTAAAACATGACATAAGCTTGAACTGGAACTGAAGAAACAACTTAACTCATCTCAACTCAACTCAACCTCATCTCAACCTCAACTCAATTTAATATAAAAGCAATAATAAAGATGCAATATAAAGAAATCTCTTAAAACATGAGATAACAACTCAATGTATTCAAAAATACAATAGTAACTCAGTCTGTATGTAAAAATACAAAATAACTCTATTTGGGAGATTCTCTAACCGACAACCATCACTATGAGCTATCTGATGATATAGCGTCTCACCCACGCTCCCAGAACTTTCCTATACCTTGCCAGAGTATAGGATATCATAAACTAAGTGGATCCACTAATCTATGCTTAAAAGCAATAAGGAATCATCTAAAAAGTATGACCCTTTCTAACCACGTTGGCTATATGGATTATGAGGATTTTGACTTGTATGAACTCGTCCCATATCGGTGCTCAATACTACTTCCAAAAATATAACTCATCTTAATACCCCAACTCTTCGTTGGGTTATATACTAGATAACGATCGTCTACATCTAGAATTGGATGAGGTGTAAATTGAGTGTTAATCAAATTGGCGCCGCTGCCGGGGAGTGGTGTTTAGAATTCTATTATTGAAGTCGAATTGTGTTCTTTTTGTGTTATAGTTGAATCGACTCACTTTGTTGGTTGTGTTTGTGTTTCAACAGAAGAAGAAATGAGCTTGAATTGGAGTAATGGGAGCCAAATTGGCCACTAAGATGATAAAGGGAATTTGAATGATGTTAACGACCCTATCCAATTGGGTGGTGTCGGGGCTATACGTCTACCTCCTACTGAAGGGAACTTTTGTTTTTCATGTCACTAGCACAATGCTTCATCTCTTACAAATGAAAATATTTTTTGGAGGGCTAGCTCATGAGGATCCCCATGAGCACATTAGAAATTTCGTCGACGTTTATGGACCGTTCTCGTTCACGAATATCTCTCAAGAATCGGTCCGTCTTTGATTATTTTTATTCTCTTTGATGGGAGAAGCTACAAAGTGGCTAGCTTATCTCCCAAGGAACTCCATTACCACTTGGGATGAGCTTACCGTAGCTTTCTATGTGAGATACTTTCCCCCGTAAAAAATGATGATGTTGAGAGATAATAATCAAGGTTTTAAACGGTTGGAAGGTGAACCAATCCACGAGACGTGGTTGAGATTTCAGAAGTTGGCACTTTAATGTCCGACTCACGGACTTCCCAACAACGTCTTGTTGCAATACTTTTATAGGAGTCTTGACTCGGTGAACAAAGGGGTTGCTGATCAACTATTCCCGAAGGTATAATGCAACAACCTTATGAGGTTGCATCTAAACTCCTTGATGGCATGACTAAGATCAATAGAGAATGGTACACTCGTGAAGGCCAAGTGTCTCCTCTCACTTTTAGAATGACAAAAGAGCAGATTGAGAAGGATCAAGATAGACCAAAACATGGAAAAATATGATGACCCAACTAGATATATTAGCGAAAAATATGATGGGTAGTGGGTTGAAGAGTGTAAATTCTGTGGGTATTGGTGGAGCAAACCCCGATGAAGCACACTTGGAGGCGCTATATAATGAGGAAGTGAACTTCCTTGCAAATCAAGGAGGAGGTTTTCATCCAAACCATCCAAGGCCGGATGGAAATACGGGTTGGAATAGAGATGATGGGTGGAGAGACTATGACAGAGAATGGTGTGGCTGTAATGCTACCTGGAAGGAAAGGGATGGCGAAAAGGAAAGATACGTCCCACCTCATGAATGCCAAAAGCTAAAGAGAAAAGAACTGACCAGGAGAACTTCCGTACGGAAGACATGCTTGCACGCATTCTCAATAAGGTAGAAGGGTTGGACAAAGTGTTGAAAGAGATGAAGGAGGACGTCTCAACTCTCAATCAGACGGTGACTTCTCACTCAGTGTCTATTACACAGCTGGAAACACAAATGAATCAAATCTCGACTCATTTGAATCCAAGGCCAAAATGAGGGTTGCCTAGTGACACAATGGCCAACCCAAAAAAAGAAGTTTGAATTGGTATCTCTATCGTGACACAAAATTAAATACGACGCTTCTTGGGAGGCAACCCAAGTTTTTGGTGTTTTTCAATTTTTTTTGAATAATAAGTGTTGATTTTGCAGGTTGAAAAGTTGAAAGTGTTGAAAAAGGAGGAGTTAGTGAGCTAAAAGTTCAGTCTTTGAGCCCGACTTTGCCTGCCGTTTGAACCCCCAAATTGCTGGGAGTTTAGTAAAACTCGGGGAGCCAAAATACCACTCGGCGAATCACCGAGTGGGTTGGCGGATGTGACTTACTTTGCCGACTGGCCCGCGAACTGAAAGGTTTTAAAGGCCAAACAGTTTAAATTTCAAAATCGTTTCACTTTCCTACTTTTTAACTCCCGTAGTATCTCATCCGATATTAGATCATTCATATTTTTGTACTTTTATCTTCGTGTTACTTGAGATCTTTGCTCAGGATTGATTTTGGGATTTCTTTGCCGCCTAGCTTTACAAATATCGGGATAAAAGGTTGGTTTTCCGAACCCCGAACTTAATTATTGGTTGAAATCAAATGCTTGTGTAAATTGTTGTTGAATATCGTTGGGTAGTGTAGTTTGATCATCATATGATTGTTGGATTGCCCGTAATTAAATGAATTCGTGCTTAAATGATCGTAAATGGCTAATTCCCGTGTCAAAAATTGATTAAATTATTGGGTTGCATTGACTATTTATTGGGTCTAGCGGGGTGAAGTCTAAGTAACCCCGGATTGTGCTAATTGTCATATTTTGCCTAATGATGGAGCGATTGACGTCATTCTTAAGGGCAAAAGACGTCAATTGACCAATTTTGGCCAAATCAAGGGAAATCTAAGTACCCTGAAGGCATGGGTAGTATGTGTTGTGTTTTAATTTCATAATGTAAGTGTTTGATTTTGATTTCATGGATTGCGGGCTTGATTTTGAAGTACGTGGTGAAAAATTGGTACGTTGGGCCATTTGGCGAGTTGGGTCGAGCTCGCCGAAGAGTTCGGTGGCTCGCCAAATGTCTCTTGGATCGCCCTTTAATCCCTTAAACTTTAAGTTTATGTTCTGTAACATTCGGCGATACGCCAGTGCTCGCCGAGTTCACTTGGCGACTCGCCGAAAGTATTTTCTTATCGCCCTTCTGTGCCCCTTTTCTCTGAAATTAATCTGTAACTTGTGGCGAACTATATCTAGTTCACCGAATGGTGTCGGAGATCCATCGAAAGGACCTGGACATCACCGACGAGCTTAGAATTTTTAGCAATTTTTGTACTGTAACTTTCGGCGAGCCTGACCTGGCTCGCCAAAGTGGTTCGGCGAGTCTTCCTGCACTTTCTTTTCTGAAAGTTTTCTTGAATTTTTCTAACATTTTTTACATTGCTTCACAGGAATGGCTAGACCCAAAGTCACTGGTAGAGACATGCAGAGGAGAGTTTCGATAGCGGAGTTATTATAAATGAGGAAGCGGTTGTTTCCCAGGCAAAGGCTGCCAAACTACCTCCAAAGGGGGGTAAAGGCAATGGTAAGACGCCCGTGGTTATGACACATGCAGAGGAGAGCTCCGATAGCGAGGGGGTTTACGAGACACACCACCAGTTCCGACAATGAGGGTGATTCTCAGAATAATTCTCTGGCGTCCATCTTTGAGCCGGAGTATGACTAGCTATTACAGGCAAGGAGAGCGGAGCTACGCTCTAAATCGATGAACGATCCATCTAGGATCCAGTGCCTCCGATACCTACCCCTACAACTTCAGCTCTAGTGCCTCCTCCAGCACAGATAGTGGTGCAGGGACCACCTGTTTAGGGTCCTCTTCCTTGGTCACTCAACCGACTAAAGATGAGAAGAGATTGTCTACCGATGGAGTGGTGGAAAAACATCTACAGGTGAGGAACACTATCAAGTTCCACAAGTTTGAGATATTTACCTGTAACACCTCACTATTTGAAAGAACTAGAAAGAGCTAGAATTAGAAAGAGTCATTTTTGGAAAGAATGAAAAATCTGGAAATTGGTTAAATTAAGTTGAATTTTGGTCAACTTTAAACAACCATAACTTCTAGATCAGGATGAGTTAGGTGTGCTACAAGATACCGTAGGAAATATCTTTGAATTATCTTTCCAACGCTACCAAGTTTGCGCGATTTCGAATTCATAACAGTGAGATATGCCCATTTGAAGTTGGACTGACTAGATAAGGAAAGTCAAAATCGGATTTTAGAGGGGTATTGTGGTCTTTCCACTACCCAATCAACTTAATTCATTTTTGATAATTACTTAGGGGTATAAAAATAATTATATCAGTTTACGCGCTACTAAATTACGCTGGATTTTTGGATAAAGAACTCAAGAGGAGAAACGTTAAGTGTCCTTGGAGTTTTCTTGCGGAATCGAAGTCGTTTTGCCAAAGGTTGATCACTAAAGAGGTATGTGAGTTCACATAGCATTGGGTTCGTTTATCCACACGTCAAACATGTTTATTTCAGTATGATTTTTGTCTTAAAATATTGAGACTTTGATGTTCTTGAGTTGTATTCTTGAATTACTTTCATTCTTGAATTTGAGATGAGATTGAGGATTTCTTGAGAGTTTAAGGTCGATTGTTAGAGTTGTTTTGAGTTACATTCTTGTGTACATGTGCTGGGTATCTGAATCTAAAGAGGAATTGAGAAAAAAAATCGAATTTAGGTGAATTGGGGTTAAAAAAAGAAGAAGGAATTAGTCAGACAAATATGGGTACCAGGTCCGCATCGCGGACCTGTTCCTCAGGATTGGAAAATTCTCCCCCGCGTCGCGGAGCGGTCACGGACCGTTCTGCCTCAAAATTTATTTCACGACCAAATAATTAAATGCATCTCCGCGTCATGAACTTGATTCTAGACAGTGATTTCTTGACCATTTCTCATGTTTAACTATCTAAAAACACTCCTAAACATCCTGAGATCCTTCCTATTACAAATCACAATCCTTAATCCATAAATTCAAATTCAAGGAAAGTTAAGAGCCAAGTCTAGAGAGTTCTTAGAGTCATTTCAAAAGTTTTTTACAAATGATTTCACTTTGTTTTATGGCTTGAGTTTTGAGCTGAGTAAAGAGAAAGAGTAGAGTTCTTTTATTAAAAGATTATACGGGAACTAAGTATTCCCAAGAGTTGAAATATTTTCACATTTAAACAAGAAAGGAAACACCGATTTCCAAGAGAGCTTTTATGCTAGTTTTTGAGTAATTACCTTAAATCATAGAAAGAGTTTTGTTTTTAAAACATATGAGCTGAGTATATTTTGGGAGTAGTATTGAGCACCGATATGGGGACGAGTTCATAATAACTCAAGTCTCCATAAACCATGTAGCCATCGTGGGTAGAAAGGGTCATACATTTTAGATGATTCCTTAGTGCTTTTTAGCATAGACTAGTGGATCCACTTAGTTGAGGTATTCTATATCACGACAAGGTATAGGAAAATTTTGGCAGTGTGGGCGGGACGCTGTATCATCACTTTAGCTCATAGTCATGGCTGTCGACTAGAGAAACTCCTATAGTATTATATTACTTTATATGTAAACTGAGTTGTTATTGTATTTCTTAAATACATTGAGTTGTCATTTATTGTTTTAAATGCTTGTATAAACTGCACTTTTATTGTTGTTTTTACTTCGCATTTGAGTTGAGTATTCCCGAGTTGAGAAAATCTAAGGTAAGTGTTCTTTTCAGATTCCTTTCAAGCTTATGTCATGTTTAGTTTTCTCCTCGCATGCTCGTATATTCAATGTACTGATGCCATTTGACCTGCATCTTTTAATGATGCAGATACAGGTAACCAGGATCAACATCCAGCCCCCCGTTGATCCAGTTGAGCACTCAGAGTCAGTTGGTGAGCCTCCTTGCTTTTCGGAGGACTCCTTCTACATTGTTTTCTAGTATTTCAGTTGTTAGGATGATCGGGGGTATTTTCCTGACATCCCTCTTAGTATTTAAAGTCTTCATAGACAGTTAGTTTTGAGTTCCTTAGTCTTGTATTTTAGATGTTTTGCTATGAGCCTTGAGTTACCAATTTGGCTAGTCTAATATTTCTTTAAGTTGTTGCATGAGTAATACTTTGAGACTGTTTTCTTGATATTTAAGTCTTCCGTTAAAACACTATGAACAATAATGTGAAAGGATTACTCACATGTTAATGATGATTCTAAGGTTGAAAGTTAGTTCTCACTTTATTGAATCTATGAGCTATTTTATGAGTTGTATTGAATGAAGAGTAGAGCACTCCTTCACACATGTAAATACAATTCAAGACTAATTATGTATAATTAGGAAAAAATGCTTAGTACCGAGAGGATATGGAAAGTGAGGTAAAGGCCCTTTCATCAATGCAATAGGTCGGGTCATCTATAGTAAACTCATGAGATGGAAGCTCCTCTGCCAATTAAAGAGGTAGGGTTTCTAGAAGTAATCTCCCTATCCTATAACTATGTACCCACATAGGTCTTTAGCTAGTGGATCCACCTTATAGCTATACAGTTAGTTCTACCTTAGGCAAGTAGGACACCTTCTTTCGGTGTGGGTTATACGACACCGGATTCCATGTAGCTCACATGGTCTATGTCGATTATGGCTACTTTTCCCTATATGATAAGATAATGAATAATACATGAAATAAACTATGACTTCTTGTTAAGTTTACTTAGTATGAGTTGGGGTATGGGACTTCACTTTTACATTGCACAGGTTGACTTAGTAGGAGGTTATGGGATGGTTTCTTTATGTTATGATGAGACATGAATGTATGCATGTATGTTGAATGGGTAGTTTCTATGAATGACTTTCCTTATGTTCAAGTAATGTACATGAATATTTCCTTACTTATGACTATTGATTATGACGAGGTCTAAAGATGATATGTATGACTAAGGTAGCTTCAAAGGAGTACTTAGTATGGTTGGTATTATGGGATGCCAACCATACATTGCACAAGTGTTCTTTAGGGGTTGATAAGGTAATGATTTCACTATATCAGTATTAATGTGATTATGGCTTGTCTTCTACATTGAAAGTGCATGTGGATTTCCAAATTTGACAAATGCATACTTTTTATCAAAAATGTCATTTTTATCATACTTCAAGGATTTCTTTGCATTCTTCCATACTTAGTACATATTTGTGCTAACCCCTACTTCTTCTACATTTTTATAAGTGTAGATTCCGGCTAGGTGACATATACTCTCCTTTCTTGAAGAAGATTTGGATTGCTTATCTCCAAGTAGTGGTGAGTCCTCAAGTTCGAGGATGGATTACTCATTTCTTAGCTCCTATTGTACTTCTTATATTGAGACTTTATTGATGTAACTGGATAAGTCCCAAACTTTGTATTCTTATGTTTTAGATGGTAAATGAGACAAAGTCTAGATTCTTATGATTTCGATTAGGAAAATGAAGTGTGACTTCGATTGTAAAAGTTTTAAATTTTCTGCATTATTCTTATGACTTTATGTGTATGATTATGCTAAGAGATTGTATGCGACCCTTTCAGGGTCAAATACGCCGTGTTACGTCTAGGGGGTACCCTTGGGTCGTGACATTTATGTTCTACTTTCACTTGTTGGCAATTTGGGCACCTAGCCACAAAATCTGCTATATCTCTCTTCATGCCATTCCACCAAAAAACTTCCCGCAGATCACGCTACATCTTAGTGGTGCCTGGATGAATAGAATACCTAGAATTATGGGCTTCTGCAAGAATCTATTGTCTAAAATCACCCACCTTAGGAACAAATAATTGGCCCTGATAACGAAGCACACCATCTCCCCTTTGGGAGAAAACCTCAACTCTCTACTGATGGACTGCAGTTTTTAGCTGAAGCAATATCGGATCACTATCTTGCTTTTCCTTAACCTCCACTATCAATAAAGATTCTGACCCATTCTGAACTGTTACACCACCATCTGATATGCTCATAAGGCAAACTCCCAAGCGCGCAAGCCTGTGAACCTCATATGCTAGTTCTTGCCTTTCTTCCTCAACATGTGCTACACTACCCATAGATAGTCTATTAAGAGCATCTAATACTACATTGGCCTTACCAGGATGGTAGTGCACACTTATATCATAATCCTTGAGGAACTCAAGCTATCTCCTCTGGCGAAGATTCAACTCTTTCTAGGTGAACACATACTGAAGGCTCTTATGGTCTGTGAACACATCTACGTGAACACCATTCAAGTAGTGTCTCCAAATCTTAAGTGCAAACACAATTGCTGCAAGCTTGAGGTCATGAGTTGGATAGTTATTCTCATGAACCTTAAGCTATCTGGAAGTGTAAGCTATAACCTTACATCGCTGCATCAAAAGACAACCTAGGTCGACTCTGGATGAATCACAATAGATAACATAACCGTCTAAACCCACTGGTAGAGTCAAAACATGAGCTGCAGTTAACCTAGTTTTCAATTCTACAAAACTTTCCTCATAATCATCTGACCACTGAAACTTAACCTTTTACTGAGTCAACTTTGTCAATGGGGGGGCTATGGATGAAAATCCTTCCACAAAACTTCTGTAATAACTAGACAAACCCAAGAAACTTCTGATATTTGTAGGAGAGGTAGGTCTTGGCCTTTATTTCACTGCTTCTATTTTTTGAAAATCCACTCGAATTCCTTTGCTAGACACAATATGCCCAAGGAAAGCAACAGATTGCAACCGAAACTCACATTTGCTAAACTTAGCAAACAACTGGCGATCTTTGAGAGTTTGCAGAACAACCTTCAAATGACTCGCATATTCTTCCTCATTCCTAGAGTAAATGAGGATATCATCAATAAAGACGATAACGAACAAGTCCAAGTACTGTTTGAACACCCTATTCATCAAATCCATGAAAGCTGCAGGAGCATTGGTTAGTCCAAATGACATAACAACAAATTCATAATGACCATACCGAGTCCTGAAGGTTGCCTTTAGAATGTCACTATCTCTGACTCTAAGCTGATGACAATCGGATCTGAGGTCTATTTTTGAGAAATGACTAGTACCCTAAAGTTGGTCAAACAAGTCATCAATATTAGGGTTATGATACTTCTTCTTGATTGTTACATTGTTCAAATGCCGATAATCAATGCACATTCTGAGGGAACCATCATTTTTTTTTTATAAATAACACTGGTGCACCCTATGGGGAAATACTAGGTCTGATGAAGCCCTTATCTAGAAAGTCTTTCAACTGCCCTTTCAATTCCTTAAGCTCAGCTGGAGCCAATCTCTAAGGAAGAATAGAAATAGCCTGGGTATCTGGAAGGAGATCAATTCCAAAGTCGATTTCCCTTTTGGGAGGAACTCCAGGAAGATCTTCTGGAAACACTTCTGGGAACTCATTAACCACTAGAACTAACTCAAGAGTTGGGGTTTCAGAAATTGAATCCTTAACCCGAACTAGATGATAGAGATAATCCTTAGATATCATCTTTCTGGCCTTAAGGTAAGAAATGAATCGACCATAGGCGCTAAGCTACTACCCTTCCATTCTAAGATTGGTACGTCTGAAAGCTGTAAACGAACGATCCTAGTTCTACATTTGACTGAGGCATAACAAGAATGTAACCAATCCATGCCTAGAATGATATCGAAGTCTACCATTTCTAACTCTACAAGATCTACTGAGGTGACTTTCTGAGAAACTGTGATAGGGCAATTTATGTATACTCATTTAGCTATAATTGGGTCATCGACTGGAGTAAAGACTAAGAAGGGTTCTGAGAGAGTTTCTGGACTAACATCGAATTTGACTGCTATATAAGGAGTTACAAAGGAAAGAGTATCCCCTGGATCTAATAAAGCATAAACATCTAAGTTAAAGACTCGTAACGTACCAGTGACCACATCAGGAGAATATTCCTAATCCTGGTGAGCCTGAAGAGCATAAAACCTGTTTTGGTGTTGTCCGCCACCTATACCAGATGAGTTACCCTTCTGAGTCGGGTGACCTGCTGGTGCTGTTGAAGTTGTAGATTGAGCTCTACTATTATTGCCTCCTTGACCCTATTTAGCTGAAGGACAATCTCTCAACCTGACCACACCTAAAGCATCCTTCCTTTCCTGCAAGACACTCGCCCAGATGGTTCTTACAATACTTAGGACAAGTTGGGTAGGTTATGGTGCCTGAAATACTCCCTTGAGACTTAGAGACTGATGTCTTACCTTTCTGATCATGTCGGAACTTAGAGGATAGAACACTAGCTGATGAAGGTGCTGGAGCTGAAGATTTCTGATGAAACTGTGAGCGATTTCCACCACCTGATTTCTGTTGAGAATACTCATAGTTGTCTGTTCTAGCTTTCTTATTCTCCTTAGTTTGTTCCCTAAGCTTATCTACCTCAACTTGCTGAGCATGAGTCATGAGCCTAGAGATGTTCATATTATCCAACAACATAGCATTCCTACACTCTGTTTTCACTAAGTCTGACACTTCATACATAAACTTGTTTATTTGAGCCCTGGAATCAGCAACCATGTGAGGAGCATACCTGGAGAGTTGGGTGAACTTGAGCCCATACTCTTGGACTTTCATGTTACCTTGCCTCAAGTTCATGAACTCTTGAGCTTTTTCCTCCCTTAACTCTCTTGGGAAGAACCTATCCAGAAAGGTCTCACTACAACATTCCCAAGTGATATGAGCTGCATTTGTACCTCTTTTCTCTTTCCACTAAGTATACCAGATATGAGTCACATCCTTAAGCTGGTAAGATGTCAACTCAACCCTATCATTCCTAGTTACCTGTATCACTTCAAAGACTTCTTGACCTCATCTATGAAGATTTGGGGATCCTCACCAATCTGCGATCTTAAGAACTCAGGCGGATTTATCCTAACAAAATCCTGAACACTAGGTTCAGCTGATCCAATATTAACATTTGTCAGAACTGGAACCTGCTGATTGTTCTAGTTGGTCACACTCCGAGCCAACAGTTGGATAGTATTCCAAAATTCAGCATTCAAAACTTCCTGATCTGGGACTGGAGGAGCTGCGTTTTCATTCTTGGCATTCACATAACTTGTGTAAGCTCTGTGAGGAGGCATGATCTGAAATGCAAAATGACGAGTTAGAATGAGGAATTAGATCATACCTTACGCACGATAAGAGTAGCAAGAAAATGAAGTTTTCCTAAAACAGTTTGCAGCCTCTTTCTTATTAGATGTGGTGCACTTCACACCCATGAAAATGACTCTACTTAGTGCAGCTTTTCAGACATCCTAGGACACTTAAACGTAATTTTCTTATACAAGGTTTGGCACGCCTCGAAGCTACCCCCAGGACGCAGACATAGGACCTAGGATCACGAGTGACCCCAAGCTAACCCTGCTGGCATATCATAAGCATACTAAAGTAAACTGAATTAATACATATTGTGCGGAAGCTAATACTGAGATGATCTGAAGTGATGAGGAATACCCATATACTAAATCTGAATATAAGAAAAGAGAGAGTTTAACAACACCTAAAAAGTCAATCTCTAATACTAAAGCTAAATCTAAATATGTCTGAAATAAAGCCTCTAACTGACTAGATGTGTTGGGACATGCCCCAGTTAAATCTCACAAAACTGAAACTAAAATGAAAGACTAAAATCAAAAGAACATGTCTGACGTCCTCGGGAAATAAGGACTCACCACTGATGCTGCTGAACTAGAGATCGAGAACTGATCTATGTGTGATCTAGAAGCAGAGGACCTGAACCTACATCATGAGAAGATGTAGCGCAGAGTATGCGTCTGTACTTGAAAGGTACTGAGCATGAAGGATATAGTAAAGCTGAATAACAACATAACTGAACAAAGCAATAAAGTAATGATATAATCTGAACATGATAATGATACTGAAAATACTGAACATGAGCTAACAGAATGCAATGACCAATCTTATAACATGCTGAGACTGAATACTGACTTTAATGATAACATGGTCAATGCATTAGAATCTGACTGAACTGTAAGAGCTACTAATAACCAACATAAAACCACATGAGCTAAATGTAGAGTCCGATGTATACGCCCCATTGAGAGGACCCAATATACTCTGCCATAGGTATAAAGACATGACTGGCGTGATCACTAAAATGTTGCCTATCGAGGGGACTTACGACCTATGGGGAACGTAGTTCTGGGACTTACGGGTGACTGAACCTAGTCCACTCAATATTAAGTTTACTCCCAACTGATTATGTAATTTAGCAATTTATAGCTGAAATTGTGTAATTCTAGATAGCTCAAATACTGACATGCTAACTGAAAATGCAACATTAATATATTAATAATGAAACATTTATAACTGGAGCATGTATAACTGAATAAACTGACCTAGCATATGCAATTCACGAACTAAAAGAACTACATAGCTAGGGTTCTGAATATATGAAGGAATTTATACTAAGACATACTAAAATCATGATATTCTAATTAGGAACATTAAAGTAACAAAATTGTAATGATCTGCTAAAATTCTAGAAACCCTAGGTCAAGATAATATTAAGGGAATCAAGAATCTGACTGAATTCTAAGGACCTAATGGGAGAAAGGAACCCACTAGTGAAATCCCACATACCTGGTGACTAAATCTATGAAGAAATCCTTCAATTTCGGGGCTGGAACTGAAGAAAACCTGTTGCGTTCTTGGAAGGGTTTGGGTCACCTCTTTTCTCCTCTTGCGTTCTAAGTTTTCTAAATTTTGGTGAATGATTTGCTTAGGGTAGATTCTATTTATGTTACTAAGCTTAAATTGACCAAAACCACATAGTTTAGGGATTAAACAACGTAGTTTAGGGGTTCAACACATAAGGAAAAGACCAAACGACCCCTGGCTTAAAAGTTGTCGGGGTCACCGATGGACCAAATCCACAAACCGTGGATAGACCGATGGTCTGTGCTGGTCGGCCATCGTTCAGTGACTGGGACTAAAATTCTGGGGTCCAACCTATGGCCCTGGACCACAGACCGTGTTTTGACCTACGGTCCGTAGGTCCTGGCGTAGGTTTGGACTTAGAGGATTTTTCTGGGGTGTTCTGGGATTGAAGCTAGGGGCTGACCCACAACCATGGACCACAAACCGTGGCCTGACCTACGGTCTGTAAGTCCCGACATAAGTCGACACTTAGCCAAAATTTTGGGATTTTTCTCGGGAGGGCTGCAGGTGACCATCCAGCCCGGCATAAGAAAATCTATTGCGTTCTTGGAAGGGATTTTTGGATCACACTACGGTCCGTAGGTGGTGCCTATCGGTGGTGCCTGTAGCTTCTGAAATCTGCAATTTGGTCGGTCTAGGATATGGGGTGTTACACCGATCCTCAAGACTGTATTTATACTTGGCTTGTACACAGGTGGAATCTATGAATCTGGGATCTGATACCATTTGCCACAACTTAAAAAACTGGATGTGAAGGCACTTGTCAAACCCCACCAAGGCAAGTAAGCCTAAACCTAAAATACGATAAAAATGTAAAAAAAATAAACTAACAATACCATAATAGCAGAAACTTAGTCATTCTCAAAATATCTCTAAAACTTGGTTGTCACGTGTATATGCCACTAATGTAATATAACATAATTTGAAAGATAGACACAAGTCTCATTGTCTTTGTTTCTCAAACAGAACAAGAACATGAATAAAGAACGAGACGGACTACCAGGATGACAACCAGCTACCTGTCAAGTATCCATAGAAAAGCCTCAGACGTAGATAGAAGAAGGATAATCATGTAGATTGGGGCTCAGAACCTACACAAGTGTAGAATCAAGGAGTAAGTACCAAACAATATAGTACCCAGCAAGCAACCCACTAGACACAAGGTAAATCTAACTAGAATACGCGAACTCCTTTCATCCCAACTGAATCACCAGAGCTACAATCTACACAGAAATAAGCCAAACCTAATAGTTCACAGTATACAATTCACAAGATTCCATAATCACAGTCCAACAGTTATCAATCACAATTATCAAGTTCATCAATCACATATATCAAAACGGGATCCATGAACAATGCCCAACATCTATATATCTGTCGAAAGAAACCTCAGCCTTAATACAACTTTCTGGAATAGACCTCGACATTAATACTATCATGCCCCAAGCCCTTAGTCTGGACGTGGACAGTACTCGAGAACCAATTTTGATCCCCAAGCGAACCCTTGGCATAGTTGAATACTTAGTGGAAGACTCACTAAAGCAATAATTGTCTTAAAATAGAATTTGATCTGAAAATAAACTCAACTTGAATATCTAAAAGTACTCATTGCAATAATTATAATAGTTTGCAAAACATCTTTAAAGAAAAGAAAGTATTGAGAGACTCATGGACTCTATCTATCTGTAAAGCCTCCAATGTTCAAGATACATGTCCGGACAAGACCCACGATGCCTCAAAACAACTACACTAAAAATAGATATAAAGTCCTTCGGAATGCAAGTAGGCTCACCGAAACTGTCTCGAGTGTAGTGTGATCTTAATGAAGCACATGTTGATGATCCAGAACACCTGTGTATACATCACAAAATGACACATGCTGAATGAAGTCAGCACATTAAATGTACGATTATGTAATATAGCTAAAGCGAAACAACTGAAAGAAATAACATCAATAGATAAAATATACTCAAGTTGAATGTAAATAGATAAAGGAGTTAAATAATTTAAAGCTTTACAAAATACTTACTCATCTTTGAGATCAACATAATAAGTGTCATATGAAAATACACTTTAACTCTATTGGGAGATTCTCTAACCTATAACCATCACTATAAGCTAAGTGATGATACAACGCCTCGCCCACGTTGCCAGAACTGTGCTATACCGTGTCGAGGTGTAGAAACTCTCAACTAAGTTGATCCACTAAGAAATAAGGATTCATCTAAAAAGTATGATCTTGTACCCATATTTTTAAGACACGGTTTATGAGGATTTGAGTTGGCTGAACTCATACCCATATCAGTGCTCAATACTGCTCCCAATAATATATACTCTTGTTCAAATGTATAAAACATACTCTTTCTATGGTTTAAGATAATTGTTCAAACTATCTTATTAAAAGAGGTAACTGCTTTGAAATATCTCTAAAGTCATTTCTCATTTAGAAAACAAGTTTTCTCTTTGCTCAATGTAAAAATAATTTCTCTATGTTGATATAATTACTCAATATGGCCTCTTTAAGTGGTAACTACTCTGTACTCAATCTTTCTGAAAACTCTTTTACTTTTCTTAAAATAATACTCTCTTTCTACATGAAAAACTAAAACATATGGGAAATACTTAGTTCCCTTATACTCTTGAATAGATCTTGGTTAAAACTCTTTTTCAAACTCCTCTTTACTTCCTCAAAAATACAGTTTAAACAATTAAGTTTTGTTTAAAAGATTCTCAATAAGAATTCAATGAATACTTAGGAATGTGGTTCATGCTAAAAAAATAAACATGAACAATCAACTCAATAATCTCAATACACAATATATGACAATTCAATAAATAGAAATAGAAGTTCAATAATCAACATCTCAAGAACTCATAACTCAATATCAATTCATCTCAAGAGTACTCAAATATAAGGATAGAACCCTAGATTGCTCGTTTACTGATTTTAAAGTAGATGTAGGGTGTGAGGGCGAACTAGTTCAACACTATGATAGCCTTACATACTTGGAAGAACTTTGGCGAAATTACAAAGCTCAAAGAATGCTTGAAACCCTAGTTTTTCTCCTCTTGGAACCTTTTCGTAGTGACTTGAAGTGTTAATGAACATAAAATAACTAATTAACACTTTCAAAGCCCTTAACTAGGTGAAAACATCATGGTTTAGGCTTAGAATAGGGATTAAAATGATGTTACTTAAGTACCAAACACATAGGGGAAAGACCAACATGACCCCAACTTAAAAACTGACCGAGTCCCTTAAAAGGAAGGCTTCGTGGACTGTTTCAGGTTCCATAGTCTGTGAAAAACTTCACTGTCCATATAACTATCCGTGAAACTTAGACTATATGATATGTACTTACTAAAATAGGAATAACTTTTTATTCGAACTCTAAAAGAGGCAAACTTGGTAGCGTTGGAAAGAGGACTCTTGGACCTTTAATTTGATAAGTTATGGGCACACTAATTTGATATATGTGCTGAGAGATATTGATGTTTGAAGTTGACATTAAATTAAAAGCTGACGGGTGACACTAGATGGACCTCTAAACAGCTTGTTCAACACTTCACTAGCCATTTTGGGTTCCATCTAGGTGATAAAAAATACAGGCAAACACTGGACGATTGGAAACTTTCCCTAAATGGACCATCCAACCGTATACAGAGATAATGCACTACCTCTAAACGTCTAGTGTTCCCTTTAACGAGACTTTAAGGCTTCAGTGAAGAGACGTGGTCTGTTTTAGGGTTGTGGACCTACCCGTTATTTTTTACTTCTACCAAGTCCAAGGTGTTACAATATCTCCCTCTTTGGAACATTCATCATCGATTGGAACTCAACTAGCATGACAAGAGTAGGATAAAACTGTCATCCCAACATGAGCATAAACAAACAACATACACTCAACATATCACAATGAAAAAAGTACCTTATTAATAAGTGGTTGATTTGCACTCATTAAAGGTCTATTTAGCTCAATAATTAGTGTCCTCAATGCTAATTTTATCATATTCTGATGATATATTGATGATTTGCAGCAATGAAAGAAAATGGACAAGGCAAGGATTGATGTTTGAAAGAATAGCTAAACCTGCAAAGAAGAAGTACGACACTTGGTTTATTTCCTAAAATGAAGGGTGAGTCGCTAAAGAAACCTAAGACCGCCTAAGTTGACAATGCACTAAGTTAGCTCTCAACATCAATCAGCGAAGTGGAGCAAGAATGGTGATCCGCCAAAAGACATAAGTTGAAGTAAATGGATGTCGTTGAATCTAGCACTGCTGGTAGATAAAATGATGATTCAAAGGGCTATATGAGGTAGCAATTGGTAAGTCACCAAAGTTACAAAATAAAACTCAAATCGGATCTCTTAATAATACTCAAACACCTGCAGCTTGAAGAAAGAAAAAAGGTGAACCGAAGAAAGATGGGCGATTTGCTGAATGCGGTTGGAAAACTCAGCTAACATCGCCGAAATGGACATGGGGGTAATTTTTGGGCAAAAATTTGGGAAACTATAAATAGCCCAGAGGAGAGAGAAATAAGGTGTGGAAAAATTGAGAGAGGGAGTCTGAACATTCTAAAGAAAGAAATATTTTCCATTGAGTGAGAACATTTTTATTATTGAAGTCTTCAATTTTGTGAAAGTGAATATGGAAAATTGAGGTTGAATCTGAAGTGATTTTTTTATTAAATACTCAATTTCATGCTACACATGGCTAATTTCTTGCAAGGTATAATCTAGTTACAATCTTCAATGTATGGCTAAAACCCCAAACTCTTGGGATGTGATTATGGGGTTAGGTGTTGATTTAATTTAGTGCATTTGTTGAATTACTTTGTTTTATAACTGTTAATCATAGATTTAATTGATTACTGGGTGATTAAATTCATGAATTGAGGTAGCCAACTTAATTCTAGTTTCTATCTTGTAATGGTGCTCGAAAGAGACCAATGTAAGTGGGTAATTTGTTCAATAGTTGTAGTTTAGGTTATTTGATTGCAGATCTAAAGTTTTTGGTTGTTTTGAATGGCATATAGACGAAACCAAAGGGAGATTCTATGCAAGGATATTTTGAGATAGAAAGAAGATTAGCTTCAATTATGATGACCTAGCTTATTTGTGATTAACTAGTTGTAATGACCAATTCTACAATACCTAAAGTGAAATCAATATTTAATCTCCACACCTCTAGAGTCATTAGTTCCGTGTCAATTATTTCAATATTGTTAATTGGGTGCCTGAATTAGGGTTGTTAAAGTTGGTGGACTTCACCCAATTGTTTTTAATTTCAACGTCATTGAAATTGATTGCTTGTTCATTATCTAGTTAAGTTCTTAACCGTATATCATTCCTTGTGGGATTCAAGCTCGACACTTAATTGGATGTTTTTATTGCAACGACCGCTCACTCTTTCGATTAGTTTTGAAGAGTCATTTGAGTATCAAAAATGGCACTGCCATCGGGGAATAGTAGTTAGGAATTTAGTTTAGGTAGCAATTTGCATATTAATTTGTTTTGTAGTTAAATAGTCTTACGCTTGGAATTTTTGTGGTGATCTCTTGATAGGTGAAGAAATTAGTATGCATCATGGTAATGATTCTATTTTCCATATGAAAGAAAATGATATTAGAAGAGACGAGGAGGTGGTTCCTCACACCGAAATTTGTCTACCACTGGTACACAAGGATACTAACTTTGTCATAACCAAATCAATGTTCAAGCTCATCAAAGCGGAAGAATTAATTGGGGGTCTAGAACATGAAGATCCTAATGAGAATCTCCGCAAATTTGAAAGTATGTGTAATCCTTTTTTTTTAGCTAAAGGCATCTCACAAGAATCAATGCGGCTAAGATTATTTCCTCTTTTTCTAATGAGGGAGGAAACTAGATGGTTGATTGAACTACCAAGGATGTCTATTACCTCATAGGAAGGGTTAATTGAAACATTCCTCGAGAGGTTCTTTCCTCCGTCCAAAATAATGAACTTGAGAAAGAACATCCAAAATTTCAAAAGAGTGAGTGGGGAACCTGTGCATAAACCTTGGATACGTTTTAAGCGAGTTTTGTTACAATATCCTAGGTATGATTTTCCTGGATGATCTGCTATTAAAATATTTTTACTAAAGCCTTAATGTTGTAAATAAGGGATTGGTTGATAATCTTGTGCGAGGAGGTATCATTAGAAAACCATTCACTAAAGTGAAAAGGTTTCTTGATAAAATGACAAAAATCAATCAAGCTTGGTATACTAGTGATGACTATGTGTCCTTTCCACATTTGGGGGCACTCAAGGAACAAGAAGAAAAGAACCAAGAGAGTGACAAAAGCATTGCTAGGTTGACCGATCATATTGAACTTTTATCTGAGCGTGTTATTAGAGGTGGAATGAACTCGTTAAATGTAATATACCGGTGTGGGTATTATGAAGAGGTGTACATGAGAGGTGAAATATTGGAGGGTTTCCAGCCAAGTCATCTAAAACTTGCCGGAAATCAAGGTTGGACCAATGGTAATGATAATAGGTGTCGTGGAAGAGAATAGGAAGAGGTTAGCTATGAGAAACCCTTTGTTTCACATGAACCGATGAAGACACAAATTGATTACTTGGTGACTAAAATTTTAAACAAGGTTGATGGGGTAGATATGATTTCCTAGGAATGAATAGTCATGTTTCAGCTTTGTCTACTAATGTGGTTTCACATGTATCTTCTATCAAAACACTTGAAGAAAATATGGTACAATTGACTGATCTTGTTTATGCTAATCCCTATGACTGTGAAACATCTCATGCAAAAGGGAATCCAAGAGATTCACTCAAAATTGAAGCCATCTTTACTAGAAGTGGTAAGGCATTGCAAGAAATAATAAGGCCCGACAAATCAAATGATCAGGGGTGGTTGCCAATAACGAATCACCCAAGGACATGTACAAAGTTCAAGAAAAAGAAGTGGAAGGTGAGACAAAGACAAATATGGTGCGGTAATGGCAAAGAATGATGTCCTCAAGAGAGATGACCCAGGAGCTTTTATGATCCCATGAACTATTGGTAAGTGTACTTTTGAAAAAGCTTTATGTGATCTTGATGCAAGCATAAATTTGATACCATTGATGGTATTTGATAAGCTTGAGCTTGAGAAACCGATACCAACAAATATGAGACTTCTAATTGCTGATCGTTCAATAAAGAAACTGGAGGGTATGGTATGATGTGCTAGTGAAAGTTGATAAATTTGTGCTACCTGTTGATTTTGTTGTGGTTGATTGTGAAATTGATATCGAAATACCGGTTATTCTTGGTAGACTGTTCTTGTCTACGAACAGAGCTTTGGTTGATGTGGAAGGTGGTGAGTTAAAGTTTTGAGTCAACAACGAAGTAGTCAACTTCAATATTCACAAACCAATGAAATACCCAACTGATATGCATGTTCTGTCTCACATGGATCAAATTGATGAAGTCGTAGCAAGTATTGGAAGTACAACATATTGTAGGGAACCTTTTGGCTAAAGTGCTACTTAACTATGATCAAGCTGAAATTAGCAACTATGATAAGGTTGTGCCTGCTCTCGTAGGCATGGGCTCATATAATTTTTTCCAAGCTAAACTCAACCTCGATTTGTCTAGTCGAGAAGTACAACCATCCAAACCGTATATCATTGAACCACTGAAATTAGAGTTGAAGGAGCTCCCGCCTCATCTCAAATATGCTTTCTTGGGGGCAAACAACAGACTTCCATTTATTATTGAAAGTGATCTCAAACAATGGCAAGTTGATTTTTTAATCATAGTGTTGAAAAGGCACATTAAAGCCTTGGGGTGGTCAATTGTCGATACTGTAGGTATTTCGCTGGGTGGATGCACTCACAAAATAAAATTGGCAAAAGATTGTAAACCAAGTATTGAACATCAACTAAGATTAAATCCACTGATGCAAGAAGTGGTGAAGAAAGAAATTATAAAATGGTTAGATGCGGGAGTTATCTTTCAAATTACGAACATCCAGTGGGTAAGTACGATGCAATGTGTCCCGAAAAAGGGTGGAATCATGGCAGTTCCCAATAAAAAAGCCAAGTTAGTCTTAACTAGACCCGTCATCGAGTTGCGTGTGTACATGGACTACCAGGAGCTTAATTCATGGACCGAAAAAGATCATTTCCACATCATTTATTGATCAAATGATTGATAAGATTGCCGGAAATGGGTGATATTACTTTCTTGATGGATATTTCGGATAAAACCAATTCTCCATTTCATCGCATGATCAAGATAAAACAACATTTACATGCTTTTATGGCACCTTCACATTCAAACGAATGCCCTATAGGCTATGTAATGCCCCAACTACCTTTCAACGATGTATGCTCTTAATATTTTGCCAATATGGTAGAGGACACCATGGAAGTGTTCATGGATGATTTCTATGTCATTGGGGATTCTTTTGAAGAATGTTTGAGGCATTTGGAGAGGGGTTTTAAAAGATGTGTGGATTCAAACTTGGTCCTTAACTGGGAAAAGTATTACTTTATGGTAAAAGAGGGAATTTTTCTTGGGCATGAAATATCCGGGGATGGTATTGAAGTTAATCAAGCCAAAGTTCCAGTAATCGAAAAATCACATCCCCCAATTTAGGTGAAGGGTATAAGGAGCTTTCTTTGTCATATAGGGTTTTATCGGAGGTTCATTAAAGATTTCCATTCCATTGTGTAGACTTCTTAAGAAAAAGAGCGCATTTGTTTTTGATACTTCTTGTATGGTACCTTTCAAAACACTCAAGGAAAAACTCATCTCCGCTCCCATAATAATTGCACCCGATTGGAATTTCCCTTTTCAAATGATGTGTGATGCTAGTGGTTTTGCTCTACGGGTTGTTCTTGGGTAACACAAAAATAAGTTCTTTCATCCTATTTATTATGCAAGAAAAATGTTGAATCGTGCTCAAAAGTATTACACAGTAACGGAGCAAGACTTGTTGGTTGTAGTATTTGGGTTTGAGAAGTTCTGAGCATATTTATTGGGTACCAAAGTGGTTGTGCACACTGATCACGCAGTTTTAAGGTACCTAATAGCTAAGAAAGAGGCTAAGCCAAGGCTAATTTGATAGGTGTTACTCCTATTTGACTTCAATGCGAAAGATAATAAGGGGTGTAAAAACCAAGTAGCTGACCATCTTTCAAGGTTGGAAGCGGGTTCTAGATTGGCTAAAGAAAAAGACATTGATGATGCCTTCCGGATGAATCGGTAATGGTAATCTCTACACCCTCTGTTCCTTGGTATGTTGATTTACAAACATTATTATATGCGGGTTGTTAACCGGTGATTTGAGTAGCCTGAAAAGAGGAAATTCATATTTGATATGAAAAAGTATATATGGGATCAACCTCCATTTTAGAGAGTGTACCAATAATATTATTCAGTGTTGTGTGCTGGTAGTGGAAGTGAATTAAATCCTTGAAGCATGCCATGCTTCACCATCTGGTGGTCATCATGGAGGCATTCGTACAGCCTCCAAAGTCTTGCAATGTGGCTATTATTGGCCTACGATGTTTAGGGATGCTTATGCATTTCACATAATTATTTCCAATGTCAATTACAAGGGAGTATATCTCAGAGACATGAACTACCAATTCACAAATCCTTGAGATTGAATTGTTCGACGTTTGAGGGATTGATTTCATGGGTCCTTTCCTTAGCTCTTTTGGGAACAAGTATATCCTTGTAGAAATTGACTATGTATCTAAGTGAGTTGAAGCAATGGTGTTACCAAACAATGAAGCATGATGTGTCATAAAATTTCTCAAAAAGAATATCTGCATAAGATTTGGTAACCCAAGGGCCATTATAACTGATGGCGTATAACATTTTTGCAACCGTCAATTTGCAATGCTCCTCTCAAAATATGAGGTCAAGCACAAGGTGGAAACACCATACCATCCCCAATCGAGCGAACAAGTTGAGGTGTCTAATCGAGAAATAAAGAGCATCTTGGCAAAAATTGTGAATGTCCGTCGTACTGATTAGTCTAGCAATCTTGATGATTCACTATGGGATTAATTTATGACATTCAAATTTGTCATTGGTATGCCCCCCTACAACTTGGTGTTTGGGAAAGCTTCTCCTCTTCCGGTTGAATTAGAACACAAAGCTTTATGGGACTTGAAGTAGATAAATCTGAATTAGGATGTAGCCTCCAGAGATTGTGTGTACTAAATCCTTGAGTTGGATGAATTTCATTTACAAGTCTATGAATGCTCTGCCCTATACAAGGATGAGGTTAAATGATGTCATGATGATAAGATTTTGCCTCATGAGTTTTGAGTAGGGGAGTTTGTCCTACTCTTCAATTCAAGGTTGAAACTCTTCGCAGGCAAGCTCAAATTCAAGTGAATTGGTCCGCAATATATGTCAATTGAGCGATTGAAATTGAAGATGCAAAGGAGGTGTGGTTCAAAGTCAATGGACAGAGTTTGAAATCATACTTTGGAGAAGGTCATGATGTGAGGGTTTTTGAAGTGGTGTATTTAGATAAAGTTTGAAGAACATATCCATGTCGTGTCACGGCGTTAAATTAGGCGCTTCTTAGGAGGCAACCCAATTGTTACTTGTTTTCAATAACATAGGTGTGAATATGTGCAGGTATTGTGTTAGAACAAATACAGTAGGTGAAGCTCCAGCGAATTTGCCCAACGGGAAGCACAACTTTAGTTGCTTACTGTCTATTTCAGTGATGCTTATCACCTACTAGGTGATGTGCCAAAGTCATTGGGCGAACACGCTGAAATCCGCCTAGTCAGGCACTTAAAATGGGAAGCATACTAGTAATTTCGGTGATATTCATGCAAAGAACGATAATTTTCCCATGCACATTGGGCAATCACGGTGTAGCACACCAAAGTGCAAAGATATAATGTCCTAAACCACAGGCCCCATAGGGCATCTAATCTTAATCGGTGACTCACCAAACAAGTTGGTGAATGTCAATCACATTGACTGCTTAGAGAGTGCTTTTATTCTCTTCTTGTTATGATATTTTTGTGCATTGAGGACACTACTCTTTATTTTTGGTGGGTGTGAGGGTCTTTAGGCCAATACCTCCCATGTTGAGTTCATTAGTGCTCGATTAGTTAAAATATGTCTTTTGTATTTTGTTCTCTCTTGATTTTGCAACCCCCATGAGTTAAAGTCGTGAAATTCTTAGAGTTTTCATTGATAACAATTTGAGGATTTATTGTGTTCAATATCGATGTCTTGAATAATACTCATGATGAGCAAGGTGTATAGTGTTGGTGTTGCAAGAATGAAATCAATGTCGTTGCACTTTTGAGCGATATCATTAAATCTTTTATTGGTTAGCTACGTTTTAATGTGAGTGTTGCAATGATCATCACACGTACACTTTTGATCTTTTCGGGATGTGCTAAATGAGTGTATTTTGAAGTATCATGTGTGGTGAGGTCTTACTTGAAATCATGCATGTGGAGTCCTAGAATTTACTTTGTTAGTCCAATTATTTGAATCTTGATGAATGCAAGTCATGATCTTAGGCAACAATTTAAAGAGGGAGCCAAATTATCCATAATTCTTTTTTACTACATTGCGAGAGTGAATCTATTTTGGCACCATTCCTATTTGTTGGCAACCAAAAGAAAGCCTTCTGAACTAAATTTCCCCTTCCTTCTCACCAAAAATCTTTTTTGAAGCGTGTGGAAAAGGAGGAAGAATAAAAGTCAAGTGAAGGGCAAAGAAAGATGAAATGAGACTCAACTTTAAAATTGTTACAAAAAGAAGGAACCCCTACTTATTAAAAAAAAGGAGTCATTGTAGTGAAGATGCTTTTGAAAAATAAAATAATATATATATATATATATATATATATATATATATATATATGAAAATGAAAAGGAGAAGAGAATCAAATAAAGGGGATTCCAAATAAAGTGAATAAAAAGTCAAAGTTTGAGTTCTCAAATGAAAAAGAAGGAAAAGAATTTGAGAAGAGGTGATGATGATTGCAAAAATTCTTTGAAGAGGTAAAGTCACCAATCCAAATTGACCATACCTTAACCCCCAACCCCATTACAAGCCTATAAGACCCTTGATATCTTGCATGAACTAGGTTATGTGATGATTGGAAAATATGGGTAAACCTATGGGACAAATCTTGCACGTGTTTCTCTTTTGAGAGAGTGAGAGTTGCATTGATTCCTTATACTTTTGTTGATTTTCTTTGTGAGAGCATGAAATCATTCTTGATGTGAGGGCACTTGAATGCATTTGTTGAAACATGTTCTTGCATTAGTGATGAGTCCGAGATTTGGACTCATTTATGGCTTTGTTTATATAGATTTAGTGTCCTCAAATGCCTAATTTGTGTTATAAACTGATGTTAAAGCCTTGATTTTCAGGTATATGGATTGAGGAGAAAAGTAAGAACACTAACAGGCAAAAACGAACAAAAAAAACTGAAAAAGTGTAGAAAGGCGAGCCTGAGGATCACCAAGAGCACTCGACGTGTCGCCGAGTGGCTACTTTGACAGCCTAAAGTTCCAGTGTGCCAGCCCTGAGGGAAGAAACCAAGTCGGCGACAGAAAAAGGGCAGTCGGCGAATCGTCGAGCAGTTCCGCGATACCAAGAGTGATCGCCCAAAATTACAAGACTTGAGGATGCTAAAAGCTCATGCAAAAAGGTGATAGAAGAGAGCATTGGGCGGCTTGCCAAACCACTCGGCAAGCACGACTTACCTCACCTAATGGCCCTTCGTGGCTTATTTTTGGCGACTATAAATTAGATTTTAAACAATTAATTTAGTATCGCTTTCTGAACCAATTTAGTCTAGAACAGTTTTCTCTTGAGTTTCTTAGTAGACTTGAAGGTTTTGAGACTCAATTCAGAGATTTTGCAAGTGAGTTTTGAATTTTCTGCGAATTGGAGCATTGTAAAGCTTGAACTAATCATACCCAATTGATGGCTAATCGATTTGGTAACATCTTTTTATCTTTTTATCATGTTTGGCTAAAACCCCAATTCTTGGGGTGTGATCATGTGATTATGGGTTGAATTAGTTTATGAGTATTGCTAATTACTAGTTTAAAAGCTATATTAAAGTGGGTTTAATCATTAGCTGAGGTTTAATTTATGAATTGTAGTTGCAAATGCAGTTCTAATTTTGTGTTCTTAGCTTGCTCGAGAGAGAGGTTTTTGAACCAAATATTTTGATTAATGGTTTCTAGGTATTGGGTTGATTTGGGTTCAGCTCGAGAGAGTAAATCCTAAACCCAATATTACCCATCTTGCTCGAGAGAGAAGGTGTATTAAGGTTATGGGTTGTTCTTAATTTCTATGGTTGTTGATGTTCGAGAGAAATCACTTGAAGCGGAATAGTTGTTTGAGAGAAAGTTACTTCAATTATAGTCTAGCCTACCCACTGATATTTAGTTGTTTACTAGTAGTTTCAATTACCCGTATATCAAAATTTTCCTATAATTGATCACATCCCGAGAATTCCTCTCCTTATTGTTATTTCGTTATCATTTGACTGCGTTGTAGTTGATAATTACAAATATAAACCCCCTATTTGAAATTGATGTCACCCCTTTGATTTGTTTTATGTCTTTTCCGATAATTTTTATTCCTATATCTAGTTAGATAACATTCATACTTCTTAATTGAATTTGAACACGTACCGCTCCCTTTGGTAATCGATCCCAACTCTTCGTTGGGTTTTATACTGCTTAATGATTGTTTGCACCTAGAATTGGATGAGGTGTGCTTGAAACGTTAAATCAAAATGGCGCCACTGCTGGGGAGTGGTGTTGTTTGAAAATCTTTTGGTGAAGTTGAATTGTGTTCTTTTTAGTTATAGTTGAATCTACTTATTTTACTTTTGGTTTTGTGTTGCTTGTGTTAAAACAGAGCAGGAGATGAGCGTTAACGGAAGTAATGGTATCCAAGTGGGCCAGCAAGATGACATTGGGAATCTCAATGATGTCAATGACACAAATGTCAAAGACCCTAACCAAGTGGGTGGTGTTGGTGCCATTCGTTTACCTCCAACTGAAGGAAACAGTGTTTTTCACATTACAAGCACCATGCTTCAGCTCCTTCAATTGAAAGGTTTGTTTGGGGGGGGGGGGATAGCTCATGAGGATCCCCATGAGCATATTAGAAATTTTGTTGATGTATGTGGACCATTTTCATTTATGAACATATCGCAAGAATTGGTCCGATTGAGGTTGTTCCCATTTTCTCTGATGGGTGAGGCAAGTAAGTGGTTGGCTGAGTTTCCAAGAGATTCCATTACTTCATAGGATGAACTTACTACTGCATTCCAAGTGCGATTCTTTCCCCCTTCGAAGATGATGAATCTTAGGGATAGCATCCAAGGTTTAAAATGCTTGGAAGGTGAGCCAATTCATGAGACATGGCTGAGGTTTAAGAAGATGGTGTTGCAATGTCCAACTCATGGACTTCCAGATAATGTACTGCTGCAATATTTCTATAGAAGCCTCGATTTGGTGAACAAAGGAGTGGCTGATCAACTTTCTTCGGGTGGTTTAATGAACCAACCCTATGCAATAGCATCCCAACTCCTTGATTGCATGACCAAGATTAACCAAGCATGGTACACTCGTGAATACCAAGTCTCTCCTCTTACTTATAAAA
Source organism: Solanum piurae (assembly GCA_029582685.1). NCBI lineage: Eukaryota > Viridiplantae > Streptophyta > Magnoliopsida > Solanales > Solanaceae > Solanum > Solanum piurae. The sequence continues at coordinate 11,100 of JAJOOO010014350.1, read as the reverse complement.
TGACAAAAGAGAAGATCGAAAAAGATCAAGAGAGAGACCAAAACATGGAAAAGATGATGACCCAGCTGAACATCATGGCCAAAAATGTCATGGGTGCAGGTACAAGGAGTGTTAATGCTATGGGTGTTGATGGTGTAAACCCCGATGAAGCCAAATTTGAAGCGTTGTACAATGAGGAAGTGAACTTTCTAGCCAACCAAGGAGGAGGTTATCATGCTAACTACCCAAGACCATGACAAAGATTGGCGTGATCGAAAGGTCACTTGGAAGGAGGGAGAGGGGGAGAATGATAGGTATGTTCCTCCCCATGAGCGTCAAAAGCCCAAAGATTCTGAGGGTGGCCGTACGGAAGACATGCTATCATGCATTCTCAACAAGGTTGAAGGGTCCGATAAAGTGTTGAAGAAAATAAAGGAGGATGTATCGACTCTCAACCAGACGGTGACCTCTCACTCAGTCTCTATCAAGAAGCTGGAGACCCAAATGGATCAAATATCTTCTCATCTGAACCCAAGACAACAAGGGGGGTTGCCTAGTGATACTATGGCAAACCCCAAAAATGAAGCTTGAATGGTTACTTGCGTCATGCAACAAGATTAACTAAGGCGCTTCTTGGGAGGCAATCCAAGTTTTTAATGCGTCAAGTTTTATTTTTAATAACGAGTGTTGATTGTGCAGGTTGAAAAGAGTAATATGTTTGAGAATGTGCATTTTGGTGAACCAAGAGTCCAGTCGGTGACTCACCGATGAAGTCGGCCAGTCCGACTCGGACCGCCATTGGGTTCATAAAAACATGAGGTGGAAGTTTGTAAATCTCGACGGGCCAATAGCTGAATCGACAATTCACCAAACAGGTCGGCGAGCCCAATTTTGTTTGTCGTTTGGACCCCCAACTTGACCGGAGGTCCTGTAAAACTTGGCAAGGTAAGTCACTACTCGGTGCATCATCGAGTGGTTCGGCGTGGTCGACTAATACCACCGAAAGAGCCTCGAACGGAAAGGTTTTAAAAGGCCAAACAGTTTAAATTTTCAAATCTTTCATATTCCCTCATTTCTAGCCCCGGACACTCTCACCCACACTTTAGATCTTCAATACTTTCCCATTTTCATTCCTTTTTGTGTTTGATCTCATGCTTGGATTTAGATTACTTTGCCGCCTAGCTTATCAAATTCTCAATTCGGCATTCCGGTTGGTTTTCTGAACCCCGCACCTTCGATTAGTGGTTGAACTCGAATGCATTTGGTAAATGTGTGTTAGTGTGTGTTGGGTAATTGTTGAAATCAAGTTTTATGTGTTGGATTGCCTATTTTGTGTTTCAAACTTGTGCCTAAATGCTTAAAATGATGAATCCCCGTGTTTAATACGTTAAAATTTATTCTAAATTGTTAGGTTGCGGTTAATTTATATTGGGTTTAGTGGGGTGAAGTTTGAGTAACCCTAAAAGGAGACAAATGATGTAATTTACCCAATGATGGAGTGTTTGACGTCATTCTTAAGGGCAAAAGTGTCAAATGGACAATTTTGGCCAAATCGAGGGAAGTCTGCGTACCTCGAAGGCATGGGTCGAATGGGTCTTGTGTGAATTGAGTGTTGTTTTTTTTTTTATTATTTCAGGGGCTGCGGGCTTGATTTTGGGAAATCAGTTGAAATTTGGCATGTTGAACAGTTTAGCGATCTGGGTAGCGTCTCTCTTTGATCTCCCTTAATTACTTGATTTGGAAAATTTGAGTCCGCAACTTTTGGGGAGAAGCCTGAGCTCGCCGAGTTCACTCGGTGACTCACTGAAAGGTTCCTTTGACCCTTTTGCGCCCCTAACCCCTAAAACACACTGTAATATTCAGCAAGCTAATCTAAGCTCATCGAGTGACGTCGGCAATTCGCTGAAAGGCCCTGAACATCGCTGACATGCATAATTTATGGAAAAATTTCAACATGGTCCCTTCGGCGAACCTGATTTGGCTAGCCTAAGTGACTCGGTGACTCGCCGACTGGCTCGGTGAGTCTTTCTGCAATTTGAATTCTGCAACTTTCTTGAATGATTTCTAATGTTTTTCAGTGTATTTTGCAGATATGGCTAGGACAAATTTAGATGAAAGTAGCATGCCGCCCCGCAAATGAGCACGGGGCACGAGGCATTGTAATCAATGAGGGAGCAGATGCTTCCACAAAAAAAGGAAAGAAAGCACCTTCGAAGGGAGGCAAAGGGAAGGGCAAAGCGCTCGTAGTTGAGAGGCCGGAGCACAACTCCGGCACTGATGGGGAATCTTTTGATTCTCAGGCCTCACTCTTCGAGCCTGAGGATGAGAAACCACTACAGACCCAGCGAGCAGAGATTCGTGCAAGGGCTCATCAAGATCCATCTTGGATCCCGAAGTCTACTCCCTACTGCTGATACTTCCAGCTCTAGCATAAACTGTGGTTCCAGCACTACCAGTTCAGAGTCCTCCTCCCCGGTTACTCAATTGGTTAAAAGCCGAGGGATTGAGGACCATTCTAGAAGAGAAAAGATTGTCCATTGATGGAGTAGTGAATAGATACCCCATTGTGTGGGACACTCTTTAGTTTCATCGATTCGAGATTTTCAACAAGTCCCATGGCCCATATATCCCCACCTGGCTCAGGGAATTTTATGCAGCTTCCAGTGACCTGGTGCTCAAGGGAATGAAGAAGGTCAGTGCCTTCAGATCGGTAGAGTCTGTGGTGGTCTGGGGCAGGACAATCTGATGCGACAACAATGAGATAAACACAGTATATGACAGGGCCACAGACATCGAGCATGCATAACCTTGTTGTGTTCATTCATGTTGAGTCTTATGAAGCACTGTTTGAGACATCCTTTTTGAACTACTGACCTTGAGTGTTACTTGAGGACAAGCAAAAGTTTAAGTTGGGGGTGTTGATGAGTCCGATATTTGGACTCATTTAGGGCTTTGTTTATATAAATTTTGTGTCCTCAAATGCCTAATTTGTGCTATAAACTAATGTTAAAGCCTTGATTTGCAGGTATATGGATTGAGGAACAAAGCAAGGACACTAACATGCAAAAAGTAATAAAACAAATTGAAGAAGTGAAGAAAGGAGAGACTGAGGATCGCCAAGAGCTCTCGGCGTGTCACCGAGTGGCTACTTTAACCGCCTAAAGTTTCAATGTTCCAACCCTGAGGGAAGAAACCAAGTTGGCGATAGAAAAAGGAAAGTCGGCGAATCGTCGAGCAGTTCTGTGATACCAAGAGTAATCACCCAAAATTATAGGACTTGAGGATGCTGAGAGCTCATGTAAAAAGGTGATAGAAGAGAGCATTGGGCAGCTCTTCAAACCACTCGGCGAGCCCCACTTACCTCGCCTAATGGCCCTTTGTGGCTTATTTTCTGACTATAAATTAGATTTTAAACAATTAATTTAGTATCAATTTCTGAACCAATTTAGTCTAGAACAGTTTTCTCTTGAGTTTCTTAGTAGAATTGAAGGTTTTGAGACTCAATTTGGAGATTTTCCAAGTGGATTTTGAATTTTCTACGAATTGGAGCATTGTAAAGCTTGAATTACTCTTACCCAGTTGATGGTTAATCGATTTGGTAACAATTTTTATCTTTTTATGATCTTCGGCTAAAACCCTAATTCTTAGGGTGTGATCATGTGATTATAGGTTGAATTAGTTTATGGGTATTGCTAATTACTAGTTTAAAAGCTATATTGAAGTGGGTTTAATCATTAGCTAAGGTTTAATTTATGAATTATAGTTGCAAATGCAGTTCTAATTTTGTGTTCTTAGCTTGCTCGAGAGAGAGATGGTTTTGAACTAAAGCTTTTGATTAATGGTTTGTAGGTATTGGGTTGATTTGGTTTCAGCTCGAGAGAGTGAATCCTAAACCCAATCCTACCCATCTTGCTCGAGAGAGAAGATTCATTAAGGTTATGGGTTGTTCTTAATTGCTATGCTTGTTGATGTTCGAGAGAAATTACTTGACGCAGAATAGTTGTTCTAGAGAAAGCTATTTCAATTATAGTCTAGCCTACCCACTGATATTTAGTTGTTTACTAGTAGTTTCAATTACCCGTATATCAAAATTTGCCTATAATCGATCACATCCCGAGAATTCCTCTCCTTATTGTTATTTCATTATCATTTGACTACGTTGTAGTTGATAATTACAAATATAAACCCCCCATTTTACATTGATGTCATCCCTTTGATTTGTTTTATGTCTTTTCCGATAATTTCTATTCCTATGTCTAGTTAGATCACATTCTTACTTCTTAATTGAATTTGAACACGTACCGCTCCCTGTGGTATTCGACCCCAACTCTTTGTTGGGTTTTATACTGCTTAACGATCGTTTGCACCTAAAATTGGATGAGGTGTGCTTGAAACATTAAATCAATTAGACAAGAAAATAAAGTGTGCTTGAGCTTGTGTTGAGACTATTTAATCACCATTTGAAGATTTTTTATCATTATTGAGGATAACATGTTTTTGGGAGTAATCTTGATGTGGCACTTGCATGTTAGCTTTCACTGAGTACTACTGTAGACACCCTTATTGATCTTTTTATGTTCTTGATTTACCTGAGGACAAACAAAAGTTTAAGTTGGGGGTGTTGATGAGTGGTAGACTTGCACTCATTTAAGGTTTATTTATCTCAATAATCAGTGACATCGATGCCTAATTTTGTCATATTCTGATGATATCTTGATGATTTGCAAGAATGAAGTCAAATTGACAAGGAAAGGATTGATGTTTGAAAGAATAGCCAAAAATGCAAAGAAGAAGTGTGAATTACACTTGGTTGATCACCTAACAAGAAGGGCGAGTCGCCAAATAAAGTTGTGACCACCTAATTTGAAAGTACAATGAGTCAACCCTCAAGATCAATCGGTGAAGTGGAGCAAGAATGGATATCCGCCGCAAGACATAAGGTGAAGTAAGTGAACGTCGCCAAATTTGACAGTGCTGGAAGATAAAATGATGATTCAAAGGCGATACAAGGTGGCAATCGGTGACCAAAGTAAAAAAAGTGAACTCAAATAGGATCGCCTAATGAGACTCAAGCACGTGAAGATTGAAGCAAGAAAAAGGCAAACCTAAGAAAGATGAGTGATTCACCAAATGCGGTTGGCGAACTCAGTTAACGTCTCCGAAAGTGACACGAAGCTAATTTTTTGGCAAATTTTTGGTTAACTAAATATAGTCCAGAGGAAAGAGAAAAAAAGTATGGAAAAAGTGAGAGACAGAGAGAGAGAGTTTGAACATTCTAGAGAGAGATACATTTTTCATTGAGTGAGAACACTTTTATTGTTGAAGTCTTCAATTTTGGTGAAGGTGAATTTGAAAAATTGAGGTTAAATTTAAAGTGAGTTTTCTATTAGATACTTAATTTCATGCTACCCATGGCTAATTTCTTGCAAGGTATAATCTTTTTACAATTTGCAATATGTGGCTTAAAACCCTAACTCTTGGGGTGTGATTATGGGGTTGGGTGTTGATTTAAATTAGTGGGTTTGTTCAATTGCACTGTTTTATGATTGTAAATCAAAGATTTGACTGATTGTCGAGTGATTAATTCATGAATTTAGGTGGCCAATTTAATTATAGTTTCGATCTTGTAATGGTGCTCGAAAGAAACCAATATAAGTAGGTAATTTGTTCAATAGATGTAGTTTAGGTTACTTGATTGCAAATCTGAAGTTTTGGGTTGTTTTGAATGGCATATACATGAGACCAAAAATGGATTCTATGCAATTATGCTTTGATATCGAAAGAAGATTAGCGTCAATTATGATGACCTAGCTTATTTTTGATTAACTAGTTGGAATGAAAAATTCTACAATACCCCAAGTGAAATCAACATTTAATCTCCGCACCCCTAGGGTCCATTAGTTTCGTGAATCGTCAATTATTTCAATATTGTTAATTGGGTGCCTGAATTAGTGTTGTTAAAGTTGGTGGACTTCTCCACCCATTTTTTTTTAATTTCAACTTCATTGGAATTAATTGCTTCTTAATTCTCTAATTAAGTTATTAAGCGCATACCATTCCTTGTGGGATTCGACCCCAACTCTTAGTTGGGTGTTTTTATTGACGATGACTGTTCACTGCTTTGATTAGTTTTGAAGAGTGAATTGAGTGTTCTCACTTACAAAGGGTTAGTACCTTGGATTAGAGCTTAGTCAGAGAAAAAGAGATAAAGGTATCTCTTTTTCATATCCTCCTCGACTTCTCAAATAGCCTTCTCAATAAACTGGTTCCTCCACAAGAAATTGGTTAATGTAGTCTCTTCAGTTCTCGACTTCAGAGCCTGATGATCAAGGATCTAAATTGGAATCTCCTCATAGGACAGACTGTCCTTTACTCCAATACTCTCAGTAGGCACAATAAGTGAAGGATCACCCAAACACTTCTTTAGCATAGAAATATGAAACACTGGATGGACTGCTGGTAATTTTTGTGGTAGATCCAACTCATAAGCTACATTACCAACCCTTTTGGATATCCTGTAAGGACCAATGTATTGGGGACTGAGCTTCCCTTTCTTATCAAATCTCATATCACCCTTTATGGGTGAAACTTTCAAATATACCCAATCACCAACCTCAAACTCCAAATCTATTTTTCTAACATCAATATAGGATTTTTAATGACTCTACGTTGTTTTCAACCTCTCCTAAAATGTCTTCACCTTCTCCATGGACTGATGAACCCAATCTGGTCCTATCAACTCAGTTTTTCCAACATCAAACTAGCCAATAGGAGATCTACACTTTCGCCTATATATAGCCTCATACGCAGCCATCTGAATGTTGGACTGATAACTATTATTGTACGTAAACTCAATAAGAGGCAAGTTTACCTTTGAAATCCAAAACACAAGCTCTTAACATATTCTCCAAGGTTTGAATTGTGCACTCTACCTGATCATCTGTCTAAGGGTGAAAGGTGGTACTAAGATTCACCTTCAAACCCAAACCTTTCTGGAATGACTTCCAAAATTACGCGGTGAACTGAGCCCTTTTATCTGAAATGATGGACAAGTGTACTCCATGAAGTCTAACTATCTCACAATTGTACAAATATGCATACTCTACTGATGTATTTGTAGTCTTTACTAGCAAGAAATGGGTTGACTTGTTCATCCGGTCCACAATCACCCAAATCGAATCATGTTGTCTTAGATATCATGGTAAGACAGTAATGAAGTCCATATTAATCATATCCTACTTCCATTTCGGAAGGGGTATATTCTGAACTACACCACATGGCCTTTAATGCTCAGCCTTAACTTGCTAACAATTTGGTCACTTAGAAACAAACTCGGCAATGCACCTCTTCATGCCACTCCACCAATATACTTCACTCAAGTCATGGTACATCTTGGTGGCACCAGGATAAATCAAATATCAGGAAGTATGGGCTTCTTCCATGACTCTCTCTAGGATTTCATCCACATTTGGAACACACTGCTTACCTTGATACCTCAACACACCATCTCCCTTTGTGCAAAGACCATCACTTTCTACTTATGCACATTTGCCTTCAACTCAAGTAAAATAGGATCCTTGTCATGTTTCTCTTTCACGTCTGACAGTAACGATGATTTAGCCACTTTCATCATGACCACTCCACCTTCATTGAAATATAACAAACATACTCCTACACGTGCAAGTCTGTGAACTTCCTCGGCCAATTCTTTCTTACCTTCCTCAACATGAGTAGTACTCATGGACAACATGCTCAACGAATCAACAACATTAGCTTTACGTGGATGGTAAAGCATACTCATATCATAATCCTTGAGCAGTTCAAGCTATCTCCTTTGTCGAAGATTTAGCTCCTTCTAATTGAATACATATTGAGACTCTTGTGGTTTGTGAACACATCCACATGAATGTCATAGAGATAGTGACATCATATCTTGAGAGCAAAAACTACTGCTGCCAACTCCAGACCATGAGTCGAGTAGTTCTTCTCGTGAATCTTAAGCTGCCTAGAGGCATAGGCTACAACTTTACCATTCTATATCAATACAAAACCAAGTCCAACTCTAGACGCATTGCAATAAACAACAAAACCCTATGTACCCTCTAGTATGGTCAACACTAGAGCAGTGGTTAACCGAGTTTTCACTTCCTAAAAGTTTTTCTCACAAGCTTTAGACCATTGAAACTTAATTTTTTTCTGAAATAGATGAAAACCACTCGACGAACTTTCGTTAGTAACCAACCAATCCCAAGAAACTTCTTATAGTAGTTGGGGACGTAGGTTTTGGCCAATGCTGCATTGCTTCAATCTTCTGAGTGTCAACTCAAATTCCATCGCCAGACACTATATGGCCTAAGAATGCCACAGACTCAATCCAGAACTCATACATAGAAAACTTGCCATATAATTGTTGATCTTTGAGAGTTTTGAGGTCTATTCTAAGATAATTGGCATGACCCTCCTCATTCCTCAAATATATCAATATGTCATCAATAAATATGATAAAACAATATGTCCAGATACTGCTTAAATACTATGCTCATAAGATGCATGAATGTTGCAGGAGCATTAGTCAAACCAAAGGACATAACAAGGAACTCATAATTACCATAACGAGTCATGAAAGTTGTCTTTGGGATGTCACTTTCTCTCACTTTCAACTGATGATAGCTAGATCTAAGGTCTATCTAAGAGAAACAAGTGGCACCCTAAAGTTGGTTGAAAAGGTCATTAATTCTCAGAAAAGGATACTTATTCTTTATGGTGACCTTGTTTAATTAATGGTAATCAATACACATCCTAAGGAACGATCTTTCTTCCTCGCGAATAAGAACGAAGCTCCCCAAGGTGAGACACTTGGTCATATGAAACACTTATAAAAAAAATCTTTCAACTACTCTTTTAACTCTTTCAACTCAACGGGAGCCATTCTATATGGAGAAATAGAAATGGGTTGAGTATCAGGAAGAATATCTATTCCAAATTTATTTCTATCTCAGGAGAGACTTCGGGAAGATCGTTTGGAAACACCTTTGCAATCTTTCTCAAAACTGGAACTGACTGAATAGGCGGTGTCTCAACACTAGACTCATTAACTCAGACTAAGTGATAGATGCACCCCCTTAGAAACGAACTTTTTGGCTTTATGATATGAAATAAAATGACCCTTAGGCATTGATGAACTACTCCTTCACTCTAAAACTGGTTCATTAGGAAACTGAAACTTCACTACTCGAGTTCTATAATCAATTGAGGCATAACAAGCATGAAGCCAGTCCATACCTAGAAAAACGTCAAAAGCCAGCATGTCTAGATAAACTAAGTCATCCATGGTGTCCTAGTGATAGACATAGATGGTACAATCATGATAGACTCGATCTGCTAGAATAGACTCACCCATATGTGTGGAAATAATAAAGGGCTCAAAAAGTTGTTCAGTGGAAATGCCGAACCTCATGGCTACATTAGGAGTCAAAAGACAAACTCGCACCTAGATAAATTATGGCATAAACATCAAAAGTAAAGACTTTAAGCATACCAGTGACAACATCTGGTGAAATCTCCTGATCCTGGTGACTATCTATAACATATAGACGGTTCATACCTCCGCTTGTTCCTAAAATAGCTCCTATCTGAGAATTTCTATCTGTTGGAGATCCTGAAGAAGGTTGGGATCTATCGGTCCATTACCATTCTTATTCATAGGGAACTCTCTTACATAATGACCCGTCTAACCAGTTTTCAATAACCATTAGAGCCATCACGACGTTCTCTTGGATGCTTTCTGTGGCACTTAGTGCAAACGGGAGTCCAGTTAGCCCCTTGTCCCATACTACCTTGAAACTGAGTACCCTGAGTTTTGAAATTTTAGGATCTCTGATTCCTGTGATCAGTCTTATTCCTTGGTGTAGGTGCACTAGCTGAAGATGGAGCATCTCCAGATGACTTCTTCTTAAAAAATGACCGATTCTCATTCATGGGCTTTTGCTGGCAAGTCTCATGACTTATCTTCCTCAAACTATTACAAATGAATCATGGGCCTGGCTATGTCCATTTCACCTATCAAAATATCCACCTTACATTTCTTACTTGACAAGAGGGATAACCCGGACATGAACAAACTCATCTTGCTCCTCATATAAGCCACTATCACCAGAGCAAAGCGAGAGAGCTGAGTTAACTTGAGGTTGTACTCCTGCACACTTATAGATTCCTATTTCAGATTCAGGAACTCTCTCACCTTAGCTTTCCTTAGGTATCGGGGAAAGAAGCTCCCCAAGCAAGCATTATCAAACATCTAGCTAAAAAAATCAGCCTCCTTTCTGCCATGTTCTTCTTCCACTGATCATAGTATATACTAGCAAACCCTTTGAACTAATATGAGACTAACTTCACATGCTCCATAACAGCAACATGCATGAGCTTAAACATTTTGTGAAGCTCTTCCATCCTTGGTGATCTTCGACACTGTGAACTCTAGGGAATTCATCCTCACAAACTTAAAGACCCACTCCTCATTGACCAGCCTCATTTTCCATAACATGCGTCAGCATATGAATAACATTCCTAAACTCAGCATTGGTGACATCTCCATGAGGAGGTTGCACTTCTGGTGCATTGGGAGCTTCTTAGCCTTGAGGATTAGCATTCCTCCTAGAAGTACGTCCTTAAATGACTCTTTATCGAGGCGTGATCTGAAAAGACACGCGTAAGCATGAGTCAGAAGGAACTTTCATAGATTTGAACTATATCGCACGAACAACAATAAGAAGAAAGTGAAAATTTATGTTGTAGATTCTTCATTATAGATGTGGCATGCTTCACACTACTAAGAAGGACTCTACTATACACGGCTTCAGAGACACCCTAGGACTTTTGAACTCTGCACTCTGATACAAAGTTTTTCACGCTCCGAGCCTACACCATAGATGTAGCCCACACTCGAGAAAAATTATTGGTCCCCAAGCAAACCCTTGGTGTCACGCCCCGAGACTACCCCCGAGACGCGGACACGGGACCTAGGACCACAAGTGATCCCAAGCTAACCCTGCTGGCATGATCATGAGCATACTAAAGATAATAAACTGATGCGGAAGCTAAATCATAAATAAATGAAAAGAT
>JAJOOO010014349.1:0-46411 GCA_029582685.1 Solanum piurae | reverse complement strand
ATTATATTAGAATTATACAAGTCATACAATTTTCTATCTTCAATTTTTATACTATCTTTAACATCTTGACAACTAGGTGTTTCATCATCTTCACTATCAATACCCAAATTAAAATATATTTTATCAACCATTCGTGATGCACCTTCATCTTTGTAATGTGCGTTTAACAAAAAAATGGTTAAATAAATTTGAGGAATAGGAATAAAATACATTTTAAATTTTTCAATCATTTTCTTAACAGATTCTTCAAATCTTGGTTTATTTTTGAATTTATAAAATTTACTAGAAATAGCACAAATATTAGGTAAAACAGAGCAAATAGTTGGATAATAAAGTGCACATATTTTTTTTTGTAGTTAAATAAAAAACTTTTAAGAATTTTATAAGTTTTTTTATGTCATTCCAATCATTATCATCAAGTCTATATGTCATAATTGAATTATGAGCATTCCAAACCATTGGTAAAGGTTTGATATACTCATAAGCGATTTCATATAAAAAAATTCATCTAGTACACACTGATTTTGGAATTTTTCTAGGTGGAAGATTAAATTCACGACAACGATTTTCAAAATCTCTACGTCTAGACTTAACTTGACATTTAAAAATAAAATGACATGCAATTTCAACTTTTATGCAACCATCATTTCACATTGCTATACCATCTCTAACAATCAAATTATATATATATGTGCAGCACACCTAATATGAAAACCATCAATATAAATAGGGAATAGATATGGTTTTAGTATTTCAACAGCAGTTCTATTATTAGAAGCATTATCTAAGGTGACACTACTTATTTTATCACAAATGCCATAGTTTTGTAAAACATCTATAATTGTTTGAGCTATATAACTACTGGTTTTATGCATTTCACAACATTTATAACCTAAAATTCTTTTTTGCAAAGTCCAATTTTCATCAATCCAATGTGCAGTAATAGTGAAATAATCATTACCATTTACACTACGGCCCATATCAGAAGTAATAACTATTTTACAATTATTATAATAAAATAAACAAGGAAGATATTGAAAATGTTGAGCTTGATAATCAAAGATAGCCTTTTTAATTGTATTTCTAGTAAAACCTTTAAAATGTGGATTATACACAATTTGAATATAATGAATAAAACCGGGATTTTCAGCAAAACTAAATGGCAAACCCATAACAACAATCATTTAAGCTAATTCTTCAAGATCTTTTTTTCTATTATATGACCATTGTATACTTGAGCCAGAAACATTAGAAGGATTTAATTGTGTTTGGACCATATTAGAGTGCTTTACTACTACATTTTTAGGAAGGGTGGTACCATTCTTTTTAGCTTCGGCTACAGCTTTAGCATGCAAAAATTCATTTTTACAACATGACATTAAATGATTACTCAAATTTCCCGTCCCACCCTGTTTTCCTACAGTTTTTTGATTCATTCTATGTTTACATTTATTACAAATAGCTTGTGTTTTATCTTCATTCTGAGTCATAAATTTCCATACAACTAATTTTTTAGAGCGTTCTACCTTAGTCTTAGGATGCACGGGGGGAATGGGAGCAGGACAACGAAAGGAAGCGGGAGGCGAAGAGGGACTGGGAGTGGGAGTAGCCGTAGCTGACTGAGTTTCATCATCATCATATTCATCATAATTATTATCAAAACTATCAATATATTCATTAACATCATCATGTTCATCATCTTCAGGTAATTCCTCATCAAAATTACCAAACCTTATTCGTAAATATTCATGATAAAGATTAATCCACTATTACTATCAATATTAAAAACAGTTTCATCAACATACGTATAATCATCCATATTTATTCTTAATTGAGAAGTTTTTTTAATTTTAGATTTAGAAGTATGATCGGTTTTTTAATTTTTCTTGGATTTTGAGCTCCATAAACTAGTGATCGAATCAACTATGGTTGTTTTACCCTTGTCAACATTGTTTTTACCGGAATCCATATTCAAATATAAAAAGTGAGTAAATTATACATAATACGAAAATATAATGCAAAGTTTTAAACAAATAAATAACTAAATAAGTAGAAACTAGAGATTAATTACCCACAAAATAAATAATTAAATGCAAATAAATAAATAACTAAATGAAAAGTGAGTTGGAACAAATGTACCAAACATCTACTTAAAAAAGTAGACGTGTATGACCGAAAGCCGAAAATTGAAAGTTGAATTTTGAAGCTCCAATTTCCAAAGACCAAATTCATAATTTTAATGAGAATAAGAGATTAGAGAGAGTAGAATATAATATTTTTGTGAGTGAAAAGAATGAAATATTGGGGGTATTTATAGTTTAAAAAAATGGATGAAAATGTAGTTTTTAGAAGGTCGGGGTATTAAAAAGAGTTTGGGGGTTAGGGAGGTGTAAAGGGGATTTATGTCGGTGAAAGAGTCGTTGGTGAGGCCCAAAACCCGTTGCCCAACGTCTCTCACCGGCTATATAATTAAGATTATTTTTAAAAAAAAAAAAAAAAACTTGACCGGACCTGGATTGGAACTGGGACTATCTGGACCGAGACTATCCGGTAAATCCCAGTTTCAATCCCGTTACCCCTCCCAGACCCGCTACTAACCGAACCTAACTGGTACAAGCCGAAATCGAGACGGAATCGGTAATGGACGGGGACGTATCAGAACCATAACCGGCACCTCCCGGTTCCGTTGCCAGGCTTAAGTACATGTGTGAGTGGATGTTCGAAAAGCCAGGCAGATACATTAAGGAGATGGTGTGGGAGTTTTATTCCTCTTATGAAACCACGGTTACTAATGCTTTGCCACCAAGAGCCAAGGCTTTGGCTCATCCACCTTTATTGATTACCATGGTGCGGGGCCTCCCGGTCATCATTTCTGAGGCCACCATCCATCATTTTATTTACGACCCTTCACATACTGAGCCTATCAACACGGCGTAGTACCACTATAGGATGGGGATAATTCAGGGCAGAGCATTTAGATACTCCGAGCAGAGAGAGTCACTACTCTGTTAGATGGCCTGACATATAGCTGGGCAGGGAGAGAGCACCAAATGGGTGCAAAAAATGTAGTAGCTTATTAAAAAGGCAACCTTGAATCTTGGGGCCAAATTTTTGTGGCCCATCATCCGGAGCACAGTGTCCCCTATAGAGGCGGATAATGTTGTCACATGGGATCGTGCGGTGATGCTTACTGCACTACTGGCAGGGCAGGAGATCGATTTTGCATGGATCATCCTTTGAGATATTCATGAGCGGGCTTTCCCGAGAGATACTACTTTTCCCTTTCCATGACTTATTTTTCATTTGTGTAGAGAGTCTACTGTGCCAATCTAAGCACTATGATAGATTGGTCAAGTTGACCAAGACTGTATATGTTGGGCTGATCCATGATGACACGAACCCTTTTGCCCCGCATCAGAGTACACTAGTTGCGATTCCTCCCCTGGGTGATGACTTAGTACATGAGGTTGAGCTAAATTTTGGTGGCACATATTGATGACACTTCTATACCCGCCACTACAGCCGATGCACACACTTTCTTCCACTGCCACCAATCGGGCTGCGAGCTCGTCACGAGCAAGTCTCCCTTCGAGGACTACTATAGTTCCCCTAGCCTGAGTCTAGAAGTTTGAGACACAGATGGCCACCTTGCTACAGAGGAATAACCAGTGGATGCTGAGATCTATTGTGGAGTCCAAGGTATGTATGGAGTAGATGATGGACGCTAATATTCAGGTTGTACACAAGCGGTTAAATGCGTTCAAGCTTCCAGTACTAGAAAGGCAAGGACCCACTATTGATGTTACCACTTTCCAAATGGAGTTGACGAGGCTTTGGTCAGATGTTGATTCCCTTCTTGCTCCTGCCGAGGCTACCCCCGAGCCCACACCTGAGGTTAAAGAGGATGAGGTGGTGATGCCCGTGTGGCTGGGAAGTGCACCCGCTCCTCTGACATGAATTGTGATGCTGATGAGGCCCGAAGGGCAAGAAAGAGAGAGCAGCAGAAGTTAGAGGTGGCCCAGAGACAGTCTATCATTGAATAAGGAGCTACGGAAGCAGAGGGCCCGTGAGATAGGGGTTGGTCCATCTGGTTCGAGGAGCACTATTGATGGGGTTTGTGTTGTTGATGAGGGCACTACTTATGGCATCACTATTTCTGATCTAGTGGGTTTCGAGAAACCGAACCCACCCGCCTCTTGGAGACTATTGGTTTTGGTTTTGGGAATTATTTTGCAAACACTTTGGCACTTTAATTTCGGAAGCTAGTTTATGCAATTTGCACTTTGAATTTCAATTCAAGATTTCGGTATTAATCTACTTTGATTGTAAGATCACGATTCTTCCTAACAACAACAACCCATCGGTTGAACCACGGTCCGTAGGTGTGGTCCTTGGACTGACACGTAGCCAAAGTTCAGAGACCCCAAAAATCATGGTCTTTGATGACCAACGATGGTTCACCAAGATGGCCCGTGGGTCAGTCCACGACCCATCAACTAGGTCCGTTGGTGCGTCACTAGGAGAAGGTCCAAGCATGGACCAAGGAGGGGACCTACGTACCGTGGGTAGTTCCACGCCCTGTGGTCCAGGGTTCCGTCGATGGTCAAAAATCTCTGAAGTTAGTGACATTGTGCAGGATGGACCGTAGGTTCATCCACGGTCCATCGATAGGGGGGGCCCATAGGTGGTCAACTGGCAATTATTTTCAGGGTTAGTTGGGTCTTTCCCTAATTAAATAATTCCTTTACTATGTTGTTTTTCCTACATCTAGACCACCTATATAAGTACTTCTAACTCCAAAATCCCCTATTTTAATTCATTCATCCGAAATCCCAAAAGAAAACTTCTATCTCAAGAACTTAAAGAAGACGAAGAAGATTTCACCTAGGGTTTAAAGCTAAGGATCCAAATTCTCCATTACATATAGGCAATTGGACTTGAGGTATGATAGCTTTCATCCATGGGTTCCTTCCACCCATGGAGTCCCCAAATTTCTATATTTCAAATGGTAGAATTACCCAATTAGCTAGGGTTTTTTTCAAACACCATGGGTTCTTTTGATTATTGATCATAATGGTTTAATTATGTCCAAATATGCAGGAATTGATTATTTACAATGATTTTATGATGTTTCCCCTATGAACCCATACAAACCCCTATGTTTTCCAAATTGTGATCTCATAGAGTTGGGTTGTTGATTATGATGGATGAGTTTTATGATCTAAAGCATGATGTAATCGAATTACATGAAATTATGATAAAATCCCTATCTAATGCTAGAATTCTAGATTTGGTGATTCAAAGTAGCTTTGAACCTTGAAAGGGTAAAGTATGAGTTTATGCATGATCTTATGAAACCTATGTAAATCCTTTAAGGGTGCTTTGAGAGTAAAATGCCAATGATGTTGTTGTTGTTGCGTTGTTGAAAGGTTATTGTCATAAAACACTTACAACTATGATGTGAAAGGTTTTCTCACATAGAAATGATTCTTAGGTTGGAAGGCTATTCTCACCTAATTGAATCAATGAAGAAGAGCTATCCTAATGAACTAGATTGGATTGGCTAGATGACATGCCTTTCCATGGATAATGAGAATAAATAAGAAAATACTATTTTGTGGGAATTATGCTTACCACCGAGTGGATATTGACATTGAGATGGAAGCTCTCCCGATAGTAGAGGTTGGGTTTCTAGAAGAAGTCTCATGAGATGGAAGCTCTCCCGTGAGTAAAGGCTGGGTTTCTAGTAGCAATATCCTTATCCCATAACTATGTGCCCCCATAGGTTGATTATATATTGGATCCACATAAGCTAGATGTTCATGGTTCTACCTTAGGCAAGTAGAACAACCATTTTTAGTGTGGAAGACACCGGGAGATCATATTTTAGCTCATATGGTCTCTATGCCAGTTAAGGCTAAATCTCCCACAACAAGTTGACTAATGAACTAAGGTTACTTAAAGAAGTATCTTATATGTGCTCAAAGATTTAAATATGACTTAGCTTGCATTGACCGTGATGTAATTACCTGTGTTTTCCAACTATTTCTATTTTGATGTTTAAACTTGGTAAATTGCTTATCATGAAATGAAATGTTCTTTTTAGCATGTTTTAAATGTTTTTTATGCATATTTATCATACTTAGTGCATTTTTGTACCAAAGCATACTCTTGCCTACATTTTTCCCAAATGTAGGGTCCAATGGGCAAGGTTTCCATTCTAGTGGCTAGGGCTTTGAGTTTGATCTTTTTTCGAGCTTGCTGAGTCCTCGTGGTTTGAGGACGGATTTCCTTACTCTAGTTTCACTTTCGTATTTCCGTTTTGAATGTTATATATGGACTAGGCCCAATTTTTATTCAATTGTAATAGATGGCTATGTTGAGACAAAATTTAGACTTCTGCTTTTCTATGAAGTTGTTTTTGACTTAAATATTGTTTTACTCTTTATTGTTCTAGTACTTTATGTTATGATATGCTAAGTGGCTTATATGGAGTCCTTCGGGGTTCTATATTCCATGTTACATCTAGGGGATACCCCTGGGTCGTGACATTTTGCGAAGGGATAAGTGTGGTTCAAATGAACCCGAACCAATACCTAGCTGCCATATTCAGGTCATTCTTTTCAATAGGAACTCCAACCTCAATCCACCGTGGAATAGCATCAGATATCAATGGTGCCAAATAACCCTTAAAATCATTGAGGGTCTTCTTCTAGATATAATATATATAGTAATGCATTACGTTCAGCGTGAAACCCAACACCTCATTGATATCGGTGTTATTGCATTTCACTTTCTGGACTAGTACTACCACATGATCAACCGGTTTAAATGCACTAGCTTTCTTCTTTCCTTTGGGAACCAACTCCCCATATGCCGAGTATAACTCCCAGACCAAGGTAGGAATATAAGAGCCTCGGGGCATTGTGAAAATATCGAACGTGTCGAACTTTATGGTGTTCCACACCTCTGGGTACCAGTCTACCATACCATCGGTAGACATCCGTTTTTCCTCAAGAATGGTCCTCAGACCCTCGACCTTTCATCTATTAAGTGACCGGGGTTGAGGAGCCTGAATTGGTGGAGGAGCCTGCTCTACTGCCTGAGGTGGAGGTGGAGGAGGCATAGAAGGCACCAGGATCCGAGATGGATCATGTATTGGCTTAGAGAGTAGCTCTTCTCTCATAGCCTAGAGAGGCTGATCGTCTTTCGGCTCAAATTCAGAAGCTGGACACCTATCTCCTCAATAACCCTCACTAACGAAATCAGATTGGCGAGGTGAGTGGCATAGATGCCCTCGCTATCGGAGCTCCCTCTACTAGTGCTGGCACTATGAGTTTTTTTCCTTGGCCCTTTCCCCCTTTTGGAGGAAGTTTGGTCAATGTTGCCTGAGAGGACGCAGCCTACTCATTTATGATAATGCCTCTAGCCCTCTTTCAAGGTGGTTGATTTCTTCTGGAAACTTTTGATCTAGCCATTTCTGCTAAACAAAACAACATTCGTTAGATGCAATTCATAAAATTTTAAATCTATAAAACTATGCATGAAATCTCGCCGAACCGTTCAGCGAGTCGCGGAGCCCATTTGGCAAGCCAAGTCAGGCTCGCCGAATTTTCTAGAATAAAATTTCTAATAAATCAACACAAGTCAGCGATTTCCAGGGTCTTTTGGCAAATCGCCCACACCATTCGGCAAACTAGAAGTAGCTCGCCAAAAGTTACTGAATAATTTCAAATAATTGAGGCGCAGAAGGGTGATTAGAACGGTTTTTCGGTGAGTTGCCGAGTGAACTCGGCGAGCTCAGGCATATCGCCAAAAGTTATAGAACACATATCACAAATATGGAGGATTGAGGCGATCAAGTGGTGTTTAGGTAAACCATTTGCCGAGCTCGACCCAGCTCGCCGAATAGTCCAACCTGCTAAATTTTTACCCTGACTTTAAAATCTAACCCGCAGCCCATGAAAACAAAATTAACCCCCTATTCTATGCAATTGAACCTAGACCTATACTATTCATGACCTCGGGGTACTCAGACTTCCTTCAATTTGGCAAAAATTTGTCCAATCAACGTCTTTTCCCTTAAGAATGACTTCAACCGCTCTATCATTGGGCAAAATCAGTCAATCCGTACAATCGGGGTTACTCAAACGTCACCCCTACTAGACTCAACAATAATATCAACACAGCCCAAAAAATTTATCAGGCAAACACACGGGCTCTCAAAATTTAAAGGCCAATTAACACAAAATGAAACACAATACGAGCATGCACTATCAACAAACATATAACTAATCAATAATATGCAACAAAAACAACCAAGCAATGATCACGCATTTGAATTTACAAAATATTTTTAAAAAAATAGGGTTCAGATAACCAACCTCAAAAGTAGACGATTGAAAAGCTAGGCTATCAACGTATACCAAAGTCTCCCCCCGAGCGATTGATCAAACACACAAAGCAAGAAATGCTGGAAAAAAAAGATTTCAAGTGCGGTTGTGAAAGTGTAGAAGTCGAAAAGTATGAAATGAGGGAGATTTTTGAATTTGAAAATGGTTTTTGCCTTATGACCCTTTAGTTCGTGCGCCAGTCGACAATGCTTACTTACGTCACCGACCCACTCGGCAATGTGTCGAATGGCTATTTAGCTTGCCGAGTTTTACAGAACCTCTAGCTAGCTAGATGGTTCAAATGATGATCTAGATTGGGCTCGCCGACTGGACATTGGGCACACCTAATTGTTCATCTCCCAAATTTCAACTTTTCAACATGTACATTCAACACCCGTTATTCAAAAAATAGTATTAAAAACATAAAAGCTTTTGTTGACTACACATAACTTCTTTATTTAACGTCGTGGAATGGCGAAGATACCCATTCAAGCTTAATTCTTTGGTTTAACCAAAGTATCACTTGGTACACCCCATTTTTGCCTCAGGTTTAGATGAGATGAGATTTGATCCATTTGTCATTCAAACTATTTGATAGACACAAAATGGGAAGTAACCGTCTGATTTAGAGTTGAGACATCATCTTTCATTTCTTTTAGCACCTTGTCCGACCCTTCAACTTATT
Source organism: Solanum piurae (assembly GCA_029582685.1). Classification (NCBI taxonomy): domain Eukaryota; kingdom Viridiplantae; phylum Streptophyta; class Magnoliopsida; order Solanales; family Solanaceae; genus Solanum; species Solanum piurae. The sequence goes on along the minus strand of JAJOOO010014349.1, from coordinate 37,333 downwards.
TGAGAATGCGTAAAAGCATATCCTCAGTACGGAAATTTTCCGAGTCAACTCTTTGCTCTTTTGGCTTTTGACGCTCATAGGGCGGTACATATCTTTCTTTTTCCCCATCTCTCTCCTTCTAGTTAGTTCTGCGATCATGTCATTCCCTATCACGGTCTCTCCAACTATCATCAAGCACTCTATTCCAACCTTGATTCCCGCCCGACCTTGGATAGTTCAGACGGAAACCTCCACCTTGATTTGCAAGAAAACTCACTTCCTCATTATATAGATCCTTAAAGTGTACATCATCGGGGCTCACCCAACTAACACCAACAACATTCACAAGTTTAGAACCACTACCCATGACATGTTTTGACATCAAATCCATTTGAGTCATCATCTTGGCCATGTTTTGATCTCATTTTTTGTCCTTTTCAATTTATTCTCTGGTCATCCTAAATGTTAAATAAGACATTTGATCCTCTCTCTTATACCAAACACGATTGATTTCGGTCATGCCATCAAGCAAAGTGGATGCAATTTTGAATGGCTGCTTCATGATTCCCCATCGGACAAGTTGATTAGCCACAACTTTGTTAACCTAATCTAGACTCCGATAGAAACTTTATAACCAAGCGTTATTCGGGAGTCTTTGAGTCGGACATTGGAGAAGCAATTTGTGGAATCGTAACCAAGTCTCATGGATTTGCTCACCATCCAATCGTTTGAAACCATGGATATTATCTCTCAATGACATCATCCTCGAAGGAGGAAAGAAATTTATGTAGAACGCTTCAGTAAGTTCATCCCAAGTGGTAATGGATTCCCTTGGTATGTCAGCTAACCACTTAGTTTCCTCCCCCATCAGTGAAAAAGGGAACAATAGAAGTCAGATAGACTCTTGTGAGATGTTCTTGAAAGAAAAAAGACCAAAGATGTCCACAAAATTCTTGATATAGTCATGGGGATCCTTTGAGCCAAGACTCCGAACAACCCTTTCATTTGGAATAGTTGCAACATCATGTTTGTCATGTGGAACACCGCATTTACCACGATCGGAGGCAAACAGATAGCACCTACACCACCCAAATGTACCTCATTCACATCGTTCAAGTTTCTGATGTGGTCATTATGTCCCAGTTGGCTGGCATTGCTTCCATTGACACTTATTTTATCACATGTTCAAAGGCAAACAACAACAATCAAAAGTAAATAGGTCCAACTACAACACAATAATCTCACAAAGAAACTTCAATAAGAGAATACTAAACACCACTCCACGGCAGTGGCGCCATTCTTGATAACGCTCAACTACACCTCATCCAATTCTAGGTGTAGGAGATCTCAATCTAGTATAAACCTAACAAAGAGTTGGTGTCGATCCCACAGGGAGTGATACGGAATGGAATTCAATTAAGAAGTAAAGGTTGTGCTCTAGTCATTTTTAGAAGTAAACATTATCGAAACAAAGTAACGTAAATTAAAGGGGTTTGACAACAAGTGTCAGATGGGGGTAATAGGGTTGTCAATTAACAACTTTAGCAACAACGAAAATAGCGAAGTAGATAAGTACAGAGGGATTCTCAGGGATGTGATTGTTTAAAAGCTAATTTATTTATATGGGTGATTATAATTTACTAATAATTGTTGAATCTTAGTGCGTAGGCTAGACTATACATGCAATAACTTTCTCTCGAACAACTATTACGATTCGGGTGAGTTCTCTCGAACCTCGACAAGCATAACAATATAAACATACCAATACCTCAATTAATGTACTCTCTCCAGCTAGATTGGTAGGATCGAGTTTAGATTCACTCTCTCAAGATGAAGCAACAATAACACATTCACTACAATCATCAATCGACAACCTTAATTCTACAACCTCTTTCTCAAGAAAGCCTAGAACACTAATTTAGAATTGCATTAGCAACTACAATTCATGGATTAATACACAACTATCAATCAAACCCACTTCAAAACAACATTTCAATCAGTAAACAACAATACTCAGAAGCTAATTAGTACAATTAATCACATAAACACACACCAAGAATGGGTATTTTAGCCAAACATCATAAAAAGGAAGAAACAATTACCAACTATGTTGTCCATGAGATGGGTTATGAATTTCAAGTCTTTATAATGCTTCAATGCAACTTAAATTCAAAACTCACTTGAAATATTTACTCAAAACTCTTAAAAACTAAGAAAAGCAATGTTTCAATTGAAAACTCAGAGTCTAACAATGGCAAGAGAGTCTTTTCTCGTTTTGAAAATAAATTTATACGTTCCCAAATTTTTGCCTTCGAGGTTACTCGACAAAGTTATTCGAGCATCGTCGACCAAGTCGGCCATGCGCGAATTGCTTTTGTACATCGCCAGTTTTTCCTTAACTCTTCATCCTTCAGACATTGTAACTTTAGGCGATAAAAACCATTGTTGCCTATCCATTCAGCGGTTTGTCAAAGGTCCAACTTCATCGCCAAGTTGGCTTGTTCCCCAGGGCTGGCATGCAGTAACATTAGGTGAGCTGAAGAGCAACTCGGTGGTTCGCCGAGTTGTCTTGGCGATCGCTAGGATTGCCTTTCTTTAACTTCTCCAGCTTTTTTGCTCCTTTTTGCTCGATAATGTCCTTGCCTTGCTCATTTGCCTTCATTGTTGTAAATCAACACTTTAACATCATTTAATAGCATAAATTAGGCATTGAGGACAATAAGCGGTATGCTAGGTGGCTTGTGTAAGGCCTCTCAAGGCCTTCTACGCCATGTCATGTCTAGTGTGTACTTTGGGTTGTGATATCAATGGTAAATATTAAACTAATTTTTTGGTAAATTCAAGAAGTAACAAGCAAACTAGGAGTGTGGGGATCGGAAATCAATGTCACACAGGGGTAATTTTGTTGCTCTATAGTGATGAACATTTATGAATAGGCTAGGTCATATTCAATGATGCTAATCATCTTTTGATCTCATAGCATTCTTGCATAGAATCTTTTTTCGGTATTATCTATATGTTATACTAAACAACCCAATACCTTACTCTACTTTCATGTTTGATGCAGAAATAGGGAAAATACATTTGACCCAAATATCTATTTTCAAGAAATTACAGACAACAAACCTAAATTGCTAGTATCGGACTAATTATCCACTCGAATCAATCTCTTTCGAGCATCGACCAGAGATCGGAAGTAGTAATTAAGTTTGTAACCTTAACCCATAAATTAACCCCATGCTAATTATCCCAAATGCATATATGAACAGTAGCAAAAAACAATATTACTCAATACCGACTACATTAAATCAACAATCAATCCCATAATTGCACCCAGATCTTTGGGTTTTGAGCCACCCATCACAAAAAGGAAAGAAATTATAACTTTCATGAAAGCTGCCATAGGTAACATAAATTAAGCAATTACAAGAAAACCACCTTTGGATTCAACTTCAATTTGTCAATTTAAAGAACAAAGTTGAAAAAAACCCAAAAAAAAATGAGAAAGTGTTCTTCACAAGGTAAAGTGTTTTTTTTCTCTTTTCACTTGTTAATACACAAAAAGATATTGCAACTCATGTGTACTCTTATTTTCTCTCTCCTTTGGGCTATTTATAATTTTCCAAAATTTGGCCCCAAAACTCAATACGCTATACATTCAGCGACATTAGTCGGGCTCCTTGATCACACTAGGCAAATCACTGATTACTATCCAGCTCGCCTTTTATTGTTCTAGGATTTGGTGTTTAAACCTTAGTTGGTAAGATTGTTTGAGGTACCTTTCACATTTAGCGTATCATTGAGTACCACCTTAGTTTGCCTTTCAAGCCTTCAATTTTTCTCCTTGTAATATAGCCTTCGGTGATGGTTAACATGATCGCTCTTTCTCATTTGGTGAGTTTGGTTTCCATTTGGAGTTCGCACAGTCATTTTGGGCGAGGTCATGCTCATTATAACATCCATATTTCTTGTTTGGCGATCATCAATGTATAGTATGCACTTCTTTCTACATTTTTGGCCATTCATTCAAACATTCATCCCTTTCCTTTGAGAAACAAATACTTGAGACTTGTAATCATCTGAAATTACACACTTTATGCATTAGTGGCTTGTACACATGACAATTAATTTTTTGAGTGTTAATGTAATTAATAAGTTTTTTGCTTTTATCTTGTTCTTCGATTACTTTCCGCATTTCCTTCATTTCGATGGGTTAAGGCTAACTTGTCTTAGTTGGAATAGATAGGTGGCATCATGTCCATTTTGGGTCGTGACATGGGTTGAGTATTGGGAAGGAAATCTATTCCGAAGTCTATTCTAGGAACACATTCACGACTGGAACTGACTAAAGAGGTAGTTCCTCAACACTAGAGTCATTAACTCAGACTAAGTGATAGATGCACCTTTTAATGACCAACTTTCTGGCATTAATGTATGAGATCAAACTACCTTTATGCACTGCTAAATTACTTCTCCATTCTAAAACTTGTTCATCGAAAAACATAAACTTGACCACTCGAGTTCTACAATCGACAAGGGCATAACAAGCATAAAGTCAATCCATACCTAAAATAAAATAAATATCCACCATGTCTAATTCCACTAAATCAGTCAAGGTGTCTTTATGATAGACATAGATGACACTATTTCAATACATTATTTCTGCTATAATAGAATCAAAAAATGGGTGTACAAACACTGAAGGTTCAAGAGGTTTTTTGGGGAAAGTTCTGAACCTCCTGGCTATATAAGGATTTACAAAGGATAAACTCAGACCTTCATCAAGTAAGGCATAAAAATCAAGAGAAATGACTTTAACTTTCCTGTGACAACATCTGGCGAGTTCTCCTAATCCTATAAACTAGCCATAGCATACAGACGGTTTGCACCTCCGTCTGCCCCTGAAGTAGGTCCCCTCCGAGTAGCTATATCTAGTGGAGCTGCTAAAGAAGGTTGGGCTCTATTTCCCCAATTACCTTGTCTCTCTTAACCCTTGTTCTGCATCGGTCATTCCCTGGAAAAGTGACCCATTCATCCTTACTTGTAGAAACCATCTGTACCCATTTGACATTCCCCTTAGTGGAGTTTACCACATTGTGAGTTGTGTGTTTACCCTTCTACCACACTTCCCTGTGGCAGAGAACCTCGAACCCTAAAATTTATGGAGTTTTGGTTCCTGTGATCTTTCCTTCTCCTTGGGGTAGGCACACTTGCTGATAATGGAACAAGTCTAGATGATCTATTCTAAAAAGATGAATGACTCCCACTTACTGTCTTCTTCGGGTCAGGCTCATGGTTAGTTGTCTTAGCAATTTTATTGCAAAACTCTTCTCTATCTTTCAACTGGTCCTTCACCACCTGTTTTTCATGAATCATAAGTCTAGATATGAATCATAAGCCTAGCTATTTCTATGTCCCCTATCAACAAAGCTACCTTTTTCTCCTTATTAGATAAATGGGATAGCCGAAAAATAAGAAAACTAATTCTACTCTTCATATGTGCCACCATCTTCGGAGCATAACATGATTGCTGAGTGAACTTGAGGATGTAATCTTGTACACCCATATACTCCTTCTTTGGATTAAGAAACTCTCTTAACTTTGATTCCCTTATCTCTGGGGGAAAGAAGTGCCCCAAGAAAGCATTATAAAGAACAATCTAACCTAAAGGTGGTGCACATTCTCCCTTGGACTTCTTCCACTGGTCCAACCACATTTTGGAAACACCCTTAAGCTTGTATGTAGCAAACACCACACGCTAAGCATCAATAACATGCATGACCTCAAGCACCTTTCGAAGCTCATCCACAATGTTTTTTGGATCCTCATTCATTTTTGACGTAGTGAACTTCAGGGGATTCAATCTCAGAAACTCTTAAACTCTAGACGTATCAGCTCCATACTGAAGGCCCGCTCCTTGGTGACCAACCAGTGTTTTTCAAACTTGAGTCAACATCTGAATGGGGCTCCAAAACTCAGCACTAGTTATGTCATCGTGGGGGTTGCACTCCTGGTTCATTGGGACCCTCTAGCCCATCTTTAAGTGGTGGTTCCTAATAATTCAGATTCCTTCTAGAATGAGGCCCTATAACATTTCTTCATGGAAGAATGATCTGAAAAAATATGCTTAAGAATGAATTAAAAGAAACTATCAGAGAGTTAAACTCTATCACAAGAACAAGAGCATGAGGAACCACGTGATATATAAATGAAAAAATTGGTGAAATGCACAAGAGTCTAAATTTGGGTGCTACTATTAACTGGCATAAAACCACGTGAGCTAAACATGGATTCCGATGTATACTGTAACACCCCGACTTTTCTAAACGTCTAAATTAATTTGTACATTAGTGGAAAGACAAAGAGGGTGAGTAATAAATTAAAACTGATGTGGTATGTCATATTTTAAGTGTTCAAGGATTGTCTCTCAAGCTTTAAAGTTATGTAAGTGGAAAAATAAAAGTTAGCAAAAGTTATCGTAAGTTCCTCTTTAAAGATTTCTCAAAAGTTTGGGTCAAATGTATTGGATGTTTTCTCCCAATATATAAAGATTTAGAAAGCCTATTACCCATTAAATTGAAGGCCTACGAGTCTAGTTTGCAACGCATGAAACCCCGTATCAAACCGACATCAGAGTAAAATGTTATGAGATTTTTACTAGAGACTGCCGGGGTAGAATCCGGGACGGATCTGGGTCGGGTCAAAAATATGGTATGTCGGTTTATTTAACGTTTTAAGCCATGAAAACATTTCATTTTAGTTCCAAACCATAGAGAAAGTTTAAGAGAGGGTTCCTATGGAGTTCTAGCATGATTAAGGTTAGTTTTTGACGATTTCTACCATTAAACATTGCCCCCGTGCCTAGAAACGTAATACCTAAATGTGGCAATCGTTTATCCCTTATATTAGCTACGTTTGGAGATGGTTTTTGAAGATATAAATTTGTAGTTATTGGTGTATATTCAAGGTTTAAACTTGGTTAACTAAGGTAATCATCTCGGTACGCTTTTATGATTGTTTTTATGAATTTCTATGGACGTTTCGACAAGTTGGGGCAATATGGCAAATCTGCCGATTTAAGATTAATTATGAACTGTTTATAGGTGCGTACCAGCTGTGTATATATAGTGTTTCTGAATTTTTGGACATAAGGAACAACTTTCGTGAAGGAACTACGGTCTTTTGAGCGTTCATTGGAAAGGTATGTTAAGGTTATTCCCTTCGTTCGACATGTTTCCTTAGAGGTAGTTAACGTTGGTGATCTTGTAGATGTAATTGTTAGTGGTTGGCTGATTAGGTGGTTAAAACTCTCATTTTAGGTACTCACGATCTGTTAAGAAAGATCCTAAGTTAGGAACTACTTGGAGATTATTCATACATATTGGTTATAGCTAAATTGCTCGCCTTTAGACTATTTAATTTTTTGTTGTCGCCCCTGGGGCTATTGTGGTTAGTTGTTGAGCTATGAACTGCCTATGCGGGCTATGATCTTGTCTAATAGGACTATGTTATTGGCAAAGAGGTCTATGTGTTTCCCACGGGGGTATATTGAAGCCAAAGAGGGTTATGTGTTGCCTACAGGGCTATTTTGACGCCAAAGAGGGCTATGTGTTGCCCACGGGGCAATATTGATTCCAAAGAGTGTTATGTGTTTCCTACGGGGCAATTTTGATGCCAAAGAGGGCTATGTGTTGCCTACAGGGCTGTGTTGATGCAAAAGAGGGCTATGTGCAGCCCACAGAGCTATGTTGTTTCCTAAGAGGGCAATGTGTTGCCTACAGGGCTATATCGTTGCCAAAAAGGGCTATGTGACTACTTACAAAGACAAAGGGCTACCTATAGGGTTATGTAGCTTGATTTGGTACCTTCTAGGCTTATGGGGGCCTAGGTAGGTGGTATGTTGTTTGTACCTACCGAGCTTATGGGGGCTTGGTTAGGGTGTTGTTTGATCATTATTGTATTTTTTTAGATTTAGTAGTGGGTAAGCATGCTTATCTAAATTTTATTTCCTTACCTGATTGCTTTTGGTATATGATGATACTTACTCATTTAGTCTATAGCCATTCATACTCTGTACGTTATTTTGTATTGACTCCCCATTGCCTGGGGGTGCTACATGCATGTATGCAGGACCCGATAGACGACCCAGTAGACCTCCTCAACAATAGGATTGACTTCTATCTAGTTGGCTAGCCCCTTTCCTCCGGAGCTGCCAGAGTTGGGAGGTTTTTTAGCTTTTGTTGTATATATTTTTATGGGTAGGCTGGGGCCCTGTCCCACCAATCTTTACAACTCTTAGAGGCTTGCAGACTAGTTGGTGGGGTGTACAACTAGGTTATGGCCATGCTGGCCTAGTTTTGTTAGTTTGGTGAAGCTTGTGAGCTGTTTGATGTATTGTCTTGATATATACCTGCTTTCAGTTTTTGTATACATATCATGGTGGCCTCAACGGCCCATTCAGGACTTCTGTTCTAGTAGGCTATTTCATTATATGAACTCTTGGGGGTATCTGTTTCTTTTATATATATGTTGACAGAGGCCTTGCCGGCCTAGGGCTTAGTTTTAAGTCGAGATATACTTGTTTGTTTCCTTGATTGCATGTAGCTACCATGCGCTAGTAGCAAATGGTTCAGCAGGGTCGGCTCGGGCCTGAGTTCTGGCATTAGGAACCAGTTGCGCACCTCAAGTTTAGGGCGTGACAAACTTGGTATCTAAGCAACGTCGTATCCTAGGGAGTCTGTAGGCCATGTCTAGTAGAGTCTTGTTTATAAATGTGTTGTGCACCACATTCGATAAGCAAGAAGCTACTGGACATGTTAGAATTACTATACTTCTTTTGCTCACCTCATGCTATAGAGCGTTGTCTTAAGGGTTGAGGTTTCTGGCTTATAATTGATATTTGTATGCAAATAGAGATGGTTGACACCAGACAAACAACAACTAGCTAGGGGCAAGATACAGCTGTAGGCGAGGGCACTGGCAAGGTACCACAGGTGGAGGTAGCCCATTGTGAGACCCAGGGGGAGACATCTTCTCAGCCCCCTATAGCTTCTCCACAACTTCACGACCCTTTAAGGGCTACAAGACTTCCGGCTCCACCAGCAGTACCACCTCTAGTTCCTCATATTCTCTCTGATGAGGATTTCAAGAGTGCAGTATGTATGTTAGCACAGTTAGTAGCTGCACAACGCCAGCCAGTTGCGCCAGATGTTGCCGGACCTTCTGAAGGGCCTGGAAGTTCGAGAGTTCATGAATTTCTTGCCTTGAATCCGCTATAAATTACAGGGACAGATCGCAAAGAGGACCCTCAGTACTTTGTTGATCAGCTTCATAGGATCTTCAGAGTCATGCATGCCTCAGCGACTTAGTCAGTTGAGTTATTAGCATTTCAATTGCGTGATGTTACAGTATTTTAGTACGAAAGTTGGGAGAGATCTAGGGGAAAATATGCATCTCTACCCACTTGGGATAGCTTTACATAAGCTTTCATAGATCACTATTTGCCTCGAGAAATTAGGGTTGGCCGAGTGGACCAGTTTCTGAACCTCCGACAGGGTAGAATGAGTGTCCGAGAGTATGGGTAGATATTTGATTCATTGGCTAGATATGCACCAGTATTTGTTGTGATATATGACAGGGTGCGTAGATTTGTGGAAGGGATTGACTTAGACTATATCGACGCTTGTTCTACCGCTGCACTAAATGATGATATCGATATCTCGCGAATTCAGGCCTTTGCACAATGCATAGAGGATCGCCGACATCTATAGTATACGAATGAGAGGGTCAAGAGAGAGAGACAGAAGAGGGCTAGGCCCGCTGGTTCACAGGGAGAATCTTTGGGTGGTCCCAGACCCCGACATTCTAGTAGGCCACCTAGACCTCCAACATAGCAGTTTCAGGGTAGTAGATTTGATCGTCATGGACAGTCAGGCTCAGGTGAGGGTTCACAAGAATCAGGCTCGCAGCAGCAGAGGGGTTCAGACCAGGGTAGGACAGCCTCGCCGCATTGCGCTACTTGCGGTAGGATGCATTTCGGGAGGTGCAGACAGGGTTTTACATGTTGTTATTCTTGTGGACAGTAGGGGCATGGGTGGAGAAACTGTCCTACCATAGGTCAGGGTGGTATAGGTCAGTCGACCAGGTCTGCAGTAGGTTCCTCTTCATCCGCACAGTCTACAGGGCGTAAACCCCAGACTTCAACATGTAGAAGTAGAGGCGGAGGTATAGAGGGAGCATCTAGTTTTGGTAGTGGACAGAATCGTACATATTCATTAACCGGACGACAGGACTTAGAGTCATCACGAGATGTTGTGACAAGTACATTGATTGTTTGTTGCCATTGTGTTTATTCTTTGATAGATCTTGGATCTAGACTGTCTTATGTAACTCCATTTATCCATTTATTGCGAGGAAGTTATTTATAGTAGCAGAGTCATTAGATCTACCCTTTATTGTATCTACACCAGTAGGTGAGTCTATTATTGCCAGGAGAGTCTATCCAGGTTGCTCGGTAGATATTATCGACCAATAGACCTCTGCAGACCTGGTAGAGTTAGAGATGGTTGATTTCGATATCATTATGGGTATGGACTGGTTAGCGTATTGTTATGCTAACGTTGAGTGTCGGAGAAAGATTGTTAGATTCCACTTTCCAGGAAAGGCAGTTCTGGAATGGAAAGGCGATACATCAACTCCGAAAGGTAGGTTTATTTCCTATCTTAAGGCGAAGAGGATGATCACTAAGGGTTGTATTTATCATCTTGTTCGCGTTTATGATATAGATGAAGAACCACCGACTCTTCAGTCTATTTTGGTAGTTAATGAGTTTCTAGATGTATTTTCTGATGAGCTCCCTAGTATCCCTCCAAAATGGGAAATTGATTTTACTATCGATTTGCTACCAGGTAGACAACCCATATCTATCCCTCCATATAAAATGGCTCCTACTGAGCTAAAAGAGTTGAAGGATCAACTGAAAGACTTACTGGATAAAGGCTTTATTAGGCCAAGTGCTTCACCATGGGGTGCGCCAATGTTATTCATAAGAAAGAAAGATGGCTCACTAAGAATGTGTATCGATTACCGACACCTGAATAAGGTGACTATAAAGACTAAGTATCCCCTTTCGAGTATCGATGACTTGTTTGATCAGTTACAAGGTGCTAAGTGCTTTTCAAAGATTGATTTAAGATCAGGGTACCACCAGATACGAGTTCGGGAGAAAGACGTTCCAAAGACAACTTTTAGAACTAGATATGGACACTTTGAGTTCTTGGTAATGTATTTTGGATTACCTAATGCCCCAGCAATGTTCATAGACCTGATGAATAGTATATTCAGGCCGTATCTAGACTTGTTTGTGATTGTATTTATTGATGATATTTTAGTGTATTCACGTTCAAAAGTTGAGCATGCAAATCATTTGCGAGCAGTCCTTTAGGTTCTTCGAGAGCAGGAACTTTATGCAAAGTTCTCCAAGTGTGAGTTCTGGTTGATCTTTGAGGCTTTCCTAGGCCATATTATATCAGATGCAGGCATTGCAGTTGATACACAAAAGATTGAGTCCGTAAAGACTTGCCAAAGACCAATGACTCTGACTGAGGTTCGTAGTTTCTTAGGGTTAGTTGGGTACTATAGAAGGTGTGTAGAGGGGGTTTCTTCACTTTCAGCACCATTAACGAAGCTGACTAAAAAACAACTAAGTTCCAGTGGATTGAAGCTTGCGAGCATAGTTTCCAGGAGCTTAAGGACAGGTTGACATCAACACCAGTTCTAACAATGCTAGAGGGTTCAGTAGGCTATGCGGTGTACTGCGATGCTTCTAGCGTTGGGTTGGGATGTGTTCTAATGCAACATGGTAAGGTTATCGCATATCCTTCAAGGCAGTTTAGAAAGAATTAAAAGAACTATCCGACCCACGATTTAGAGTTGGTTGCAGTTGTGCATGCGTTAAAGATATGGAGACACTATTTGTATGGCGTTCATGTTGACATCTTCACAGATCATAAAAGCCTTCAATATATCTTTAAACAAAAGGAGTTAAATCTGCGACAATGTCGATGGCTTCAGTTACTGAAAGACTACTACGTGGATATTTTATATCATCTAGGAAAGGTGAATGTGGTAGCCGATGCCCTCAATCGAAGATCTATGGGTAGTTTTGAGAAGCGTGAGCTAGCGCGAGAGCTTTATCAGTTAGCTAGCTTGGGAGTCAGATTGTTAGAGGCAAAAGATAATGGGGTAACAATTCAGGACACAGCCGTATCATCTCTAGTTGTAGAAGTGAAATCACGGCAATAAGAGGATCCTAGCTTGGAATAGCTCAGAGACAAGGCTCAGAATCAACAGATTTTAGCATTTGATATAGCAGAAGATGGAGTCCTTAGAAGTAGCGGTCGATTGTGTGTTTCGATTATTGTAGGACTTCGACATTGGATTATGGAAGAGGCACATCATTCCCATTATTCTATTCACCTTGGTTAGACGAAGATGTACCATGATATTAAGGAGATATATTGGTGGAATGGGATGAAGAAGGACGTTGCTGAGTTTGTTACATAGTGTCCTAACTGCCAACAGGTGAAGGTTGAGCACCAAAATCCCGCTGGGCTAGTTCAGGAGATAGTCATTCCTTTGTGGAAGTGGGAAGCAATTAATATGGATTTTATTATAGGGTTACCTCGATCGCGTCGCAAGTTTGACTCTATTTGGGTAATTGTCGATAGACTAACAAAATTTACCCATGTATTACCAGTCAGGGCTACTTTTATGGCTGAAGACTATGCAGGGCTCTATATTAGAGAGATTGTTAGGCAACACGGGCAGACGGGCAGTCGGAGAGGACTATTCAAGTATTATAAGACATGTTGAGGGCATGCGTGCTTGATTTTAGAGGGCATTGGGATAAATTCATCCCTTTGTGTGAGTTCTCCTATAATAATAGTTATCACTCCAGCATTGATATGGCACCATTTGAGGCACTCTGTGGGAGGGGATGTAAATCACCCATAAGATGGTTTGAGGCGGGAGATGTGAAACCTTTAGGGATAGATTTAGTAAAGGATCCTCAAGATAAGGTGAGGAGTATTCAAGCTAAGATTCTAGCAACCCAGAGTAGATAGAAGAAGTATGTGGATCATTAGGTAAGAGACATGGCGTTTCAAACTAGTGAGAATGTTTTTCTTAAGGTATCACCGATGAAAGGGGTGATGAGATTTGGTAAGAAAGGAAAGCTAAGTCCGCGATGCATTGATCCATTTGAGATTCTTGAATGTGTGGAATCGTAGCGTATAAATTGGCTTTACCTCATAAATTTATCAGGATTTCATCTGGTATTTCATGTGTCCATGTTGAATAGATATCATGCGGATGGGGATTATATCATAAAGTGGGACTCAATTGTGTTAGACAAGGACCTCCAGTACGAGAAGGAACTGATTGCAATTCTTGATCGAGATGTGCACAAGTTGAGGACAAAGGAGATTAGGTCCATGAAAGTTCAATGGAAGCATCGTCCAGTTGAGAAAGCTACTTGGGAAACCGAGAGGGACCTGCGAGACAAGTATCCGCAATCGTTAATCGATTCAAGTACTACTTCATTCTTTCCTTAGCCTATTTTCCTAAGTTTTGTCACTCGGGGACGAGTGATGGTTAAATTGGTATCTATTATAACGACATGTTCCCGTCGTTATAGAAAAGCCAACGGGGGAAAATTTGGGGCCGAAAAACTTTTTCGTAGTATTTGGATTTTTCCCAACCTAGTCCAAATTTCGACAAAGTTGGAGTCTTTGAGGTGTAGGGAAATCTGATAACAATCGGGTGAATCATTTATGATTTTGATTACATGAGTGGTTATATAACTCATTAACGAGTCCGTACGGCTTTATGAAATTGAATTTGAGCGAGTAGAACTCCCGGAATCGATCTTAGCGTAAGGGGTATTTTATGAGCGTCGTTGTTTAGAGGTGTGTTGTGAAATGGGGATTTTGGAATTCATTAAATAGCTCACTGGTTCGTGCAAGCCACTCTGGCAGAGCTTTTTGCCGCTCTGGCGGGGCCGCTACAACAGGATGAGGACTGTTGTGGCGGGATTGATGCGACTTATGGTCGTTAATAAACCCCTAAACGACCTTATTATGCACTTTTTGACTTTTAGAGCTAAGGAACAAACCCCAGGCAACTCGTACTCATTTTTCACCATTCATGAGGCTAAAGGTAAGCTTTTCACTCCACGAATCTGTTTTTTGATCCGTAGAACGTAATAGAATGGGTGAATATTGATGGAGGAGAGTTTTGTTATAGATTCTATGGTGGAAACAACCCTAATTTGGATAATTGGGATTATGTGTTTGATCTAGGGTTCATAGAATTGTTAGTAATTTAGGCAATTAGTGATTGTTTATGGATTCCCTTATTATATTGATTGTTTGTACACCAAGAACAAGCGGAACAAATCCAAAAAAGGTAGGATCAAGTTTTCTAGGATTTCAAGATTGTTTCGAGGTAGGTGATGGTTGTGATTCTATGATTGTGTGATGTATGTTTGTTCTTGCTTCATTATGATACTTGTATATGTATGAATGTTGCAATGTTGATCACACTTGTTGTAAATGAGATAGATGAATGATGATTGCCATGAAATCGTGACTTAAATGTATGATCTTGATGATATACTTGTGATTGTGATTGTGGTGTATTGAACGAAATGGTTCCCACGTTCCGACATAACTAACTTGGATCTGTTGCCACGTTCCGGCATAACTATGGGATCGGTTGCCACGTTTCGACATAATTATAGGATCGGACACAACTTTCTAATATGCTAACTGTTTTGGTTTGGGTTCCATGAGAGGACCAATGATTTGATAAAAAATGTGAAGTTGTTCGTTGTTTGTAAACGTTGAAAATATTGTATATGTTGATATATATGCATGTGATTATAATATTGTCTTGACTTGCTTATGTTGCACTTAGTAGGATAGCCGCGTGATTCTACCAGTACACTGTGGTTGTGTACTAATACTGCAGTTGCTCTAATTTTTGTTGAGTACAGGGCATGTTCAATCGGCTATTGACAAACCTCGCTTAGGAGATCAGTGATCGTCGTTCAAATTCAAGGGTGAGCCAATTCTTCCGGGCTGCCATGAGTTCTCCTATCGTCTATCTCCACATTTCGTACTTGGACATATCTATTAGTTATTAGTAAGTTAGTTGGGGTTGTATCCCTTCTTGTTTAGACTTGGTTCATTGTTAGATATTTTGGTTCATTGACTTTCAGGTTCTAGGTTGCTATTCCGCATTGTTTAGTTTGTTATACATTTGTTGGAGTTTATGGGAATTCCCTACTTAATTCTTTAGTATTTTACTTGTTTCCGTAATTAATTGCCTTAGTTTTGGTTTAGTTGCTTGGTTTGGTTTGTAATAGTGTTTCTCCAGCCGGAGAGTTAGTGTGAGTGCCAATCACGACGGTCTGGGTCGTGACACAACCTCTAGCCATGAAACTGAGAACCCTGAATGTCGGACCCTACATTCGGGGAAATGTAGGCAAGAGAATGCGTTTGTACAAACTGTACCAAGTATGAAAGCCATGCATAATAACATATAAAACATGTTAAAAATGGACATTTCATAATATGCAAGGACCAAGGTAAAAGACATGACATGAGGTTCAAAACATAGTTTAGGAATAAGTTCGATGCAAGTAAACTCATCCTTACGTTCCATATTAGATACTTCTTTAAGTAACCATAATACGTCATAACTTGTGGGAAGTAGCCTTAACCAACATGTAAGATCATGTGACCTAATAACATGGAATCCGGTGTCTCCCTCATAGGAAAGGGTTGACCTACTTGCCAATGTAAGACTATGAACTTTCTAGCTTACGTGTCTCCTCTAGCTAATGTCTATCTAGGCACGTCCTATGTTGGTACATAGATTATTGGACATGGATAATCGCCACTTGTCCACTCGGTGCTAAGCATAACTTCCCTGGAATGTTCATTAGAATCATCTTAACTTAACATTCATAAGATATGGGTAGTCGCCCATTGTCTTATCATCCTAGGGCATCGGTAATCGCCTCTTGCCTAGTCTTTGGAGGACATGGGTAATCGCTGCTTGCCTCAATTTTAGATTAGCTCCTTATCATTGGTTCATTTTAGGTGAGAAAGTCTTTAGACCTTAAGAACCCTTATTATGTGAAAAATCTTTCACATTCATGCTTTCATGTGCATATGAGAAATTCTTTCAACAACACAACAACAACAACATCATTGATACTTCACTCTCAAAGCATCCTTAAAATATTTAGATCAATTTCATGAGCACATGCATGATTTCATAAATTCATCTTTCATAATTCCATAACCCACATTAGATCATCATAACTTCAAAAACATAGAATATGCATGGGTCCATGGGGATTCAATATAAAATCATAGGATTATATCAACTCATGCTTGAAAGATCATAAAACAATCAATTAAATCAATAATTAAGAGAACCCATAACATAGAAAAAAAACCCCAACTCAATTGGGGATTTCTAACTTTACAAATTGGAGAATTTAGGGACTCCATGAAGGAAAGGTCTCCATGGATGAAAACCAACATACCTAAGTGCCAAAAGCTTAACTTCAATGGAGGATTGCTTGATCTATAAACTTTAGCTTTTTTCTTCAACTTCTAGAGAGAGAATTATTTGAGAGGAAAACTTGATCTTCTTTTAAGAATTTGAGAGAATGATCTTAATTGGAGAAATTTGGAGGTAAAAATACTTATATAGGACTTCTGGATTAGGGTTAAACGACATAGTATGAAGATAGAATAATTAGGAAAAGACCCAAGAGATCATGACTTAAAGCTGACGCTACCCCCAAATGGTGGTCTTAACGAGCCATCTAAGGGACCACGAGTCGTTATAGCAGTCGTGGTCCTTGGACCAGTGGCTTGGGAAGAGACCCATGTTGGTGGGGCACTTTGACGAAGACCACCACAACCCATCATCCTCACCACGAGTGGCCATCAAGGCCTTCGTGGGAGGGATGTTGGTCATGGCAACTAGTGCCAAGCTCCCGAAAGCTTTCACGAGCCTTCTCCCTCTCCACGGGCCATCAAGGACTCCATGGAAGGGATCCTTGTCACGAAATTATGGGGGAATCTTACCACGATCCCTTAAACGGACCGTGGTCCCCTTCACGACTCGTGTGGGGCTCCATGGAGGGTTCCATGATCCGATTTTGGCTTGTGATTTCCCCCCTTAACTCCTTTTTCTATTATATCTCAAATCTGAGGTGTTACAAAGGTCAATGAATTCTTTTTCCAATGCCACCAAGTTCGCTTCATTTTGAGTTAAGAAACATTTTACTAGAGACCAACATAGAAGAGTGTAACACCCAGTTGTGAAAAAGGTTAAAATACATATATCAGAAGTTGTAGGTGCCACCAACGGGGAGCCACCTACGGACCGTAAGTTGACCCACGGACCATAGGATTACCCATAGACCGTAGGTGGGGTCTGTGGTTGCCCACCTGCAACTCCCTCCCCATAACTCCACAAAAGTCGGACAAGACACGACCCACGGTCGGACCTACGAACTGTAGGTCAAACCATAGGCCGTAGTCCAGATCCATGGATCGTGACCCCCAGATCCAATTCTCAGAAGCTAAATGATGATGTGACAGTATGGGCTGTAGGTACATCCACGGTCCATCGGTCAGGCATTGCGTTGGCCCCGACAACTTTTAAGTCCAGAGTTGTTTGGTCTTTTACTATATGCGTTGGGCACCTAAACTATGTCGTTTAACCCCTAAAATTCATCGTTTTGGTTAGTTTAAACCTAGTAACTAAATCATAACTTACCCTAATCAAATCATTCTCCAACAATCTATCAAACCAGAGAAAAAAAAGAAGAAACGGTCGACCCAAAAACCCTCCAAGAACACAATAAGTTTTCTTCAGTTCCAGCCCCGAAATCAAAAGATTTCTTGGTAAATTTCATCACCAAGTATGTGGGATTTCACTAGTTGGTTCCTTTCACCCATTAGGTCCCTATAATTCAGTCAGATTCTCGATTCCCTACATATTATCTAGACCTAGGGTTTCTTGAACTTTAGAGAATTGTTGTGATTTAGTTGTTGGGAATATTCCTAATTAGATTTTCATGTTGTTGTAAAACTGTTGCTTTGTTCCTTGCATGAACTTCAAAACACTAGTTGTGTAGATTCGTTTAGTTCATGAATTACACTAGCTAGGATAGATAAACAGATATACATGCCTCAGTTTTCAAATGTTTCATTATCAGTACTTAATGTGGAATTATCAATTGGCATGTCAGAATATTGAGCTATCCAGTATATTTTAGTTATGTTCTATTGTACACATTTCCAATTGGGAGTAAGGTTAACACTGAGTTGGACTAGGGTCAGTCACCATCATAGTCCCAGAACTACGTGCCCCCATAGGTTAATAAGTCCCCTCTGTGGGCATCATATTTAGTGATCATGTCAATCATGCCTTTATTCCCATAGCAAGGTATATCGGGTCCTCTCGATGGGGCGTATATGTCACGCCCCAAACTCGAGGTGCGCAACTGCCTCCTAATTCAAAAACTCAGGCACGAGCCGACCCTGCTGAACCATTTTCCACTAGCGCTTGGCAGCCACATGCAATCAAGGAAACAAACAAGTATATCTCGGCTTAAAACTAAGCCCTCGGCCGGAAAGGCCTCTGTCAACGTATACATAAAAGAACCAGCTACTCCCAAGAGTTCATATAAAGAAATAGCCAACTAGAATAGAAGTCCTAACTGGGCGGTCGAGGCCACCATGATTTCTATACAAACACTGAAAGCAGGTATATATCAAGACAATACATCAAACAGCTCACAAGCTTCAGCAAACCAACAAAACTAGGCCAGCATGGCCATAACCTAGTTGTACACCCTACACACTAGTCTGTAAGCCTCTAAGAGTAGTAAATATTGGAGGGACAGGACCCCAACCTACCCATAAAAATAAATACAACAAAAGCTAACAAACCTCTCAACTCTGGCAGCTCAGGAGGAAAGGGGCTAGCCAACCATATAGAAGTCAATCTTGTTGCTGAGGAGGTCTACTGGGTCGCCTATCAGGTCCTGCATACATGAATGCAGTGCCCCTAGGCAATGGGGTGTCAGTACAAAATAACGTAGATAGTATGAATGGCTATAGACTAAATGAGTAAGTATCATAATATACCAAAAGCAATCAGGTAAGGAAATCGAATTTAGATAAGCATGCTAACCCACTACTAAATCTAAAATAATACAATAATGATCAAACAACAACCTAATCAAGCCCTCATAAGCTTGGTAGGTACAAACAACATACCACCTACCTAGGCCCCCATAAGCCTAGAAGGTGCCAAATCAATCTACATAACCCTATCGGTAGCCCTTTGTATTTGTAAGAAGTCACATAGCCATTTTTGGCAACGATATACCCCCGTAGGCAGCACATTGCCCTCTTAGGAAACATCATAGCTCTGTGGGCTGCACATAGCCCTTTTTGCATCAACACAGCCCTATAGGCAACACATAGCCCTCTTTGGCATCAAAATAACCTCGTAGGAAACACATAACACTCTTTGGCATCAATATTGCCCCGTGGGCAACACATAGCCCTCTTTGGCGTCAAAATAGCCCTGTAGGCAACACATAACCCTCTTTGGCTTCAATATAGCCCCGTGGGCAACACATAGCCCTCTTTGGAAATAACATAGTCCTATTAGACAAGATCATACCCCCATAGGCAGTTCATAGCTCAACACCTAACCAAAATAGCCCCAAGGCCGACAACAAACAATTGAATAGGATAAAGGCGAGCAATTTAGCTATAACCAATATGTATGAATAATCTCCAAGTCGTTCCTAACTTAGGGTTTTTCTTAACAGATTGTGAGTCCCTAAAATAAGGGTTTATAACCACCCAATAAGCCAACCACTAACAATTACATCTACAAGATCACCAACGTTAACTACCTCTAAGGAAACATGTCGAATGAAGGGAATAACCTTAACATACCTTTCCAATGAACGCTTGAAAGGCCGTAGTTCCTTCACGAAAGTTATTCCTTATGTCCTAAGCTTCGCAAACACAATATATACACAGCTGGTACACACCTATAAACAGTTCATAATTAATCTTAAATTAGCAGATTTTCCATATTGCCCCAACTTGTCGAAACGTCCGTAGAAATTCATAAAAACAATCATAAAAGAGTCCCGAGATGATTACCTTAGTTAATCAAGTTTAAACCTTGAAGAAACACCAATAACTACAAATTTGTATCTTCAAAAACCAGCTCCAAACGCAGCTAATAGAAGAGGAAAACGATTGCCACGTGTGGGGATTGCGTTTCTAGGTACAGGGGCAATGTTTAATGGTAGAAATCATCAAAAACTAACCTTCATCATGCTAGAACTCCATAGGAATCCTCTCTTAAACTTTCTCTCTGGTTTGGAACTGAAATGAAATGTTTTCATGGCTTAAAACGTTAAATAAGCCAATTTACCATATTTTTGACTCGACCCGAATCCGACTCGGATTCTACCCCGACAGTCCCTAGTAACACCTTATAACATTTTACTATGATGTCAGTTTGATACGTGATTTTGTGCGTTGCAAACTAGACTCGTAGGCCTTCGATTTAATGGGTAATAGGCCTCCTAAATCTTTATATATTGGGAGAAAACATCCAATACATTTGACCCAAATTTTAGAGAAATCTTTAAAAAGGAACTTACGATAACTTTTGTCAACTTTTATTTTTCCACTTATTTAACTTCAAAACTTGAGATACAATCCTTGAACACCTAAAATATGACATACCACATCATTTTTACTTTATTACTCACCCTCTTTGTCTTTCCACAAATATACGAATTAATTTAGACGTTTAGAAAAAATGGGGTGTTACATCCTTCCCCCCTTGGAAACATTCGTCCTCGAATGAAAAATCTGAGTCACAAGGTTATGTCCTTAGGAGTTGCAAAAGTTTATACAAATTATCCTTTGTGAATGTGACTATCCAGAACCTGACACACATAAATTTTTAACCTAGGCATGTCACAGGACGACATAAATAGCTAAGCATTATAGCTCCGCAATAACAGTGCGAGCAAAAATACAATGACGACAACCATAATAATAAGCAATAATATAATTTTTTTGATAGGTATCTTACCCCACTACACCAATATAAATTGATATGCCATCATCTTGGGGGTATGAAACAAGTGAGGATATTTGGACCTCATGTCATCCTCAGCTTCCCAGGTCACCTCTTCTCTATTCTTGTTTGTCTACAATACTTTAATTGAAACCACCTCTTTGGTCCTCAATTTACGAACCTGTCGATTTAATATGGAAATTTGAGTTTACTCGTAGGACAAATCCTCTGTGATCTGAACATCCTCAACTGGGACAACCCGATAAGGGTCTCCAACGCACTTTCGTAGCATCAATACATGGAAAACTAGATGAACAAATTCTAGCCCCAAAGGCAATTCTAACTCATAAGCCAGTCGTTCTACCCTCCAAAGGATCTGATATGGCCCAATGAATCTTGGACTAAGCTTGCCTTTTTTGCCAAATCTCATAACACCATTCATAGGCAAGACTTTTAAGAATACCCAGTCATCGACACAAAACTCTAAGTCCCTTCGTCGCACATCTGAGTATGTCTTCTGTCGGCTTTAACTTGTTAGCAACCTCTCCCGAATGAGCTTAACCTGCTGCACTATCTGTTGTACTAAGTCGGGTCCAATCAACCCTGACTCACCTACCTCGAACCATCCAATGGGGGACCAACATTTTCGCCCCATACAAAGCCTCATAAGGTGTCATCCCGATGCTGGAATGATAATTATTATTGTATTCGAACTCAATAACAGTCAAGTGGTCATCCCAACTTCCTTTGAAGTCTAGCGCGCACGCCTGTAACATATCCTCGAGTGTCAAAATTGTACGCTCAGGATCTCTTGGGTCTTTTCCTAATTATTCTATCTTCATACTATGTCGTTTAACCCTAATGAAGAACTCCTATATAAGTATTTTTACCTCTAAATTTCTCCAATTAAGATCATTCTCTCAAATTCTTAAAAGAAGATCAAGTTTTCCTCTCAAATAATTCTCTCTCTAGAAGTTGAAGAAGAAAGCTAAAGTTTATTGATCAAGTAATCCCCCATTGAAGTTAAGCTTTTGGCACTTAAGTATGTTGGTTTTCATCCATGGAGATCTTTCCTCCATGGAGTCCCTAAACTCTCCAATTTGTAAAGTTAGAAATCCCCAATTGAGTTAGGGTTTTTTCTCTATGTTATGGGTTCTCTTAATTATTGATTTAATTGATTGTTTTATGATCTTTCAAGCATGAGTTGATATAATCCTATGATTTTATAATGAATCCCCATGGACCCATGCATATTCTATGTTTTTGAAGTTATGATGATCTAATGTGGGTTATGGAATTATGAAAGATGAATTTATGAAATCATGCATGTTCTCATGAAATTGATGTAAATATTTTAAGGATGCTTTGAGAGTGAAGTATCAATGAGGTTGTTGTTGTTGTGTTGTTGAAAGAATTTCTCATATGCACATAAAAGAATGAATGTGAAAGATTTTTCACATAATAAGGGTTCTTAAGGTCGAAAGACTTTCTCACCTAAAATGAACCAATGATAAGGAGCTATTCTAAAATTGAGGCAAGCAACGATTACCCATGTCCTCCAAAGACTAGGCAAGAGATGATTACCCATGCCCTAGGATGATAAGACAATGGGCGACTACCCATATCTTATGAATGTTAAGTTAAAATGATTCTAATGAACATTCCGTGGAAGTTATGCTTAGCACCGAGTGGACAAGTGGCGATTATCCATGTCCAATAATCTATGTGCCAACATAGGACGTGCCTAGATAGACATTAGCTAGAGGAGACACGTAAGCTAGAAAGTTCATAGTGTCACATTGGCAAGTAGGGCAACCCTTTCCTGTGAGGGAGACACCGGATTCCATGTTATTACATGTTGGTTAAGGCTACTTCGCACAAGTTATGACGTATTATGGTTACTTAAAGAAGTATCTAATATGGAACATAAGGATGAGTTTACTTGCATCGAACTTACTCCTGAACTATGTTGTCATGTCTTTAACCTTGGTCCTTGCATATTATGAAATGTCCCTCTTTAACATGTTTTATATGTTATTATGCATGGCTTTCATACTTGGTACATGTTTGTACTAACGAATTCTCTTGCCTACATTTCCCCGAATGTAGGGTCCGACATTCAGGGTTCTCAATTTCGTGGCTAGAGATTGTGTCACGACCCAGACCGTCGTGATTGGCACTCACACTAACTCTCTGGTGGGAGAAACACTATTACAAACCAAACCAAGCAACTAAACCAAAACTAAGGCAATTAAGTTACGGAAACAAGTTAAATACTAAAGAAATAAGTAGGGAGTTCCCATAAACTCCAACAAATGTATAACAAACTAAACAATGCGGAATAGCAACCTAGAACCTGAAAGTCAATGAACCAAAATATCTGACAATGAACCAAGTCTAAACAAGAAGGGATACAACCCCAACTAATTTACTAATAACTAATAGATATGTCCAAGTACGAAATGTGGACATAGACGATAGGAGAACTCATGGCAGCCCGGAAGAATTGGCTCACCCTTGAATTTGAACGACGATCACTGATCTCCTAAGAGAGGTTTGTGAGTAGACGATTGAAGATGCCCTGTACTCAACAAAAATTAGAGCAACTACAGTATTAGTACACAACCACAGTGTTGTTGGTAGAATCACGCGGCGATCCTACTAAGTGCAACATAAGCAAGTCAAGACAATATTATAATCACATGCATATATATCAACATATACAATATTTTCAATTTTTACAAACAACGAACAACTTCACATTTTTTATCAAATCATTGGTCCACTCATGGAACCCAAACCAAAACAGTTAGCATATTAGAAAGTTGTATCCGATCCTATAATTATGTCGTAACGAGGCAACCGATCCCATAGTTATGCTGGAACGTGGCAACAGATCCAAGTTAGTTATGTCGGAATGTGGGAACCATTTCGTTCAACACACCACAATCACAATCACAAGTATATCATCAAGATCATACATTTAAGTCATGATTTCATGGCAATCATCATTCATCTATCTCATTTACAACAAGTGTGATCAACATTGCAACATTCATACATATACAAGTATCATAATGAAGCAAGAACAAACATACATCACAAAATCATAGAATCACAACCATCACCTACCTCGAAACAATCTTGAAACCCTAGAAAACTTGATCCTACCCTTTTCGGATTTGTTCCGCTTGTTCTTGGTGTACAAACAATCAATATAATAAGGGAATCCATAAACAATCACTAATTGCCTAAATTACTAACAATTCTATGAACCCTAGATCAAACCCATAATCCCAATTATCCAAATTAGGGTTGTTTCCACCATAGAATCTATAACAAAACTCTCATCCGTCAATATTTACCTATTCTATTACGTTCTACGGATCGAAAAACGGATTCGTGGAGTGAAAAGCTTACCTTTAGCCTCATGAATGGTGAAAAATGAGTACGAGTCGCCTGGGGTTTGTTCCTTAGCTCTAAAAGTCAAAAATTCCATAATAAGGTCGTTTAGGGGTTTATTAACGACCATAAGTCGCATCGATCCAGCCACAACGGCCCTCATCCCATTGTAGCGGCCCCGCCAGAGCGGAAAAAAGCTCTGCTAGAGTGGCTTGCACAAACCAGTGAGCAATTCAAAGAATTCCAAAATCCCCATTTCACAACACACCTTTAAACAACGACGCTTATAAAATACCCCTTACGCTAAGATCGATTCTGGGAGTTCTACTCGCCCGAATTCAATTTCATAAAGTCGTACGGACTCCTTAACGAGTTATATAACCACTTATGTAATCAAAATCATAAATGATTCACCCGATTGTTACCAGGTTTCCCTACACCTCAAAGACTCCAACTTTGTCCAAATCTGGATTAGGTTAGGAAAAATCCAAATACTACGAAAAAGTTTTTCGGCCCCAAATTTTCCCCCTTTGGCTTTTCTATAACGACGGAATCAGGTCGTTACAATAGATACCAATTTACCCATCACTCGTCCCCGAGTGACAAACCTTAGGAAAATAGGTTAAGGAAAGAATGAAGTAGTACCTGAATCGACAAACGATTGAGGATACTTGTCTCGCAGGTCCCTCTCAGTTTCTTAAGTAGCTTTCTCAACTGGACGATGTTTCCATTGAACTTTCATGGACCTAATCTCCTTGGTACTCAACTTGCGCACATCCCGATCAAGAATTGAAATCAGTTCCTTCTCGTATTGGAGGTCCTTGTCTAACACAATTGAGTCCCACTTTATGATATAATCCCCATCCGCATGATATCTCTTCAACATGGACACATGAAATACCAGATTAAATCCTGATAAATTTATGAGGTAAAGCCAATTTATACGCTACAGGTTCCACACATTCAAGAATCTCAAATAGATCAATGTATCGCGTACTTAGCTTTCCTTTCTTACCAAAACTCATCACCCCTTTCATGGGTGATACCTTAAGAAGAACATTCTCACTAGTTTGAAACACCATGTCTCTTACCTTATGATCCACATACTTCTTCTATCTACTCTGGGTTGCTAGAAACTTAGCTTGAATACTCCTCACCTTATCTTGAGGATCATTCACTAAATCTATCCCCAAAGGTTTCACATCTCCAACCTCAAACCATCCTATGGGTGATCTACATCCCCTCCCATAGAGTGCCTCAAATGGTGTCATATCAATGCTGGAGTGATAACTATTATTATAGGAGAACTCACACAAAGGAATGAATTTATCCCAATGCCCTCTAAAATCAAGCACGCATGCCCTCAACGTGTCTTCTAATACTTGAATAGTCCTCTCCGACTGCCCGTCTGTCTGTGGATGAAAGGTTGTACTAAAAGTGAGTTGTGTGTCTAATTCATCATGCAATTTCCTCCAAAACTTGGATGTGAATTAGGCACCACGGTCTGAGATGATAGAAAGGAGCACCACATGCAACCTCACTATCTCTTCCACATAAACTTTAGCCAAATTTTCAGCATTATAATCTATTTTTATCAGAATAAAATGGGCTGACTTGGTCAATCTATCAACCACTACCCAAATAGAATCAAACTTTCCCAAAGTCTTGGGAAGACCAACCACAAAATCCATGGCTATTGTTTCCCATTTCCATTCCGGAATTGGCACTCTTTGAAGTAAACCTGCCGGCCTTTGATGTTCATACTTCACTTGTTGACAATTTTGACACTTCGCCACAACTCCTCTATGTCTTTCTTCATGCCCGGCCACCAATAAATTTGCTTCAAATCTCAATACATCTTGGTCACACCCGGATGAATAGAATATTGTGAACCATGATACTTTGCCAACAATTTCTCAATCAAGTCATAAACTCTAGGAACACAGATTCTCCTTTTAAAATTGAGTACACCATCCGTATCAAAAGTAATTTCTTGTGCCTTACCATTTGCAGTCTTCCTTCTAAGTTCCTCTAAATTCTCATCCTCAAATTGTTTGGCGTTGATCTCCTCAATAAATGTGGCCCTTACTTCAATAATAGCTAACACCCCACCTCTTTCTGAGAAGCCCAACTTCATGAACTTAGACTCTAAGGTCTGAATATCCTTAGCCAAAGGTCTCTTGGATGAACTCAAGCAAGCCAAACTACCCATACTCACCATTTTTCAACTCAAAGCGTCTGCCACCATATTAGCCTTGCCTGGATAGTATTAAATGGTCACATCATAATCTTTAAGTAACTCCATCCACCTTCGTTGTCTCAAATTTAGATCATTTTGAGTGAACACATGCTGCAAACTACGATGATCGGTAAACACTTCACACTTAACACCATAGAGGTAATGCCACCAGATCTTAAGAGAAAACACTATCGTTGCCAACTCCAAATCATATGTTGGATAGATCCTCTCATGCACCTTCAATTGAAGCGAGGCATAAGCAATAACATTCTTATCCTGGATCAACACAGCACCCAAACCAGAATGTGAAGCATTACAATAAACAATAAAATCCTTACCTTCAACCTGTAATGCTAGAATGGGCACGGTGGTCAAATGAGTTTTGAGCTTTTGGAAGCACTCCTCACATTTTTCAGTCCATTCAAATGGTATCTCCTTTTTGGTCAAGTTAGTCAGGTGAGTGGGAATTGAAGCAAAAAATTTCACAAATCGACGATAGTAGGTAGCGAGACCCACAAAACTCCTAACTTCCATCACAGAACTTGGTCGAACCTAATTTTTAAACGCCTCAATCTTTTGAGGATCTACCATTACCCCTTCTTTTGAAACTACATGCCCCAAAAATTTAACCGATTTCAACCAAAATTCACACTTAGAAAATTTAGCATATAGCTTTTGCTTCCCAAGAACACCCAAAACACTATAAAGATAGTTGGCATGCTCTTCCTCACTTTTCGAATAGACCAAAATATCATCAATAAAGACTATGACGAAAGAATCAAGAAATGTCTTGAATACCCCATTCATTAAACTCATAAAAGTTGCAGGTGCATTGGTCAAACCAAAAGACATAACCAAAAACTCATAATGCCCTAAGCGAGTTCTAAACGCCGTCTTGGGCACATCCTCAGGCCTAATTTTCAATTGATGGTAACCGGATCTTAGATCAATATTTGAGAAAACTGATGCACCTCCCAATTGGTCAAAAAGATCATCTATTCGAGGCAAGGGGTACTTGTTTCGAATAGTGACTCTATTCAATTGTCGATAATCTATACACATTCTCATACTACCATCTTTTTTCTTAACAAACAAAACTGGACCACCCCATGGGGAAGCACTATGACGAATAAATTGCTTACCAAGAAGCTCTTGGATTTGAGCCTTAAGTTCTCTTAATTCTGCCGGAGCCATGCGATATGGAGAGATAGAAATGGGACGCGTACCAGGCTCTAAATCAATGCAAATATCTATATCTCTATCCGGAGTCATACCAGGCAAATCATTACGAAACACTTCTATAAATTTCGACACCACAGGAATAGACCCAATAGATGGAGCCTCAATCTCAACATCCCTAATATGAGCCAAATAAGCCAAACAACCCTAACCTATCAATTTCTTAGCCCGAATGGAGGATATGATCTTAGTTCGCTTAGGCTTGTACACCCCTTCCCATTCTAAATTTTCCCTTCCGAGAATTTCTAGAGTTACGGACTTATTATTACAATTAAGTACGGCATAATAGGGGGACAATCAAGTCATACCTAAGATTATGTCAAAGTCGGTCATATCCAAAATCACCAAATCAGCCCAAGTCTGAAAACCCATAAACAAAATAGGACATGCACGATAGACATGGGTAACTATGTCTGGCTCTCCAACTGGGGTAAAGACATGGATAGGGGCATTAAGTATATCACAAATCATATCAAACTCTGAGGCGAATCCCACATATACATAAGAATAAGTAGAACCCGGATCAAATAACACATTAGCCATCCGGTCAGAGACAACAATAGTACTTGTGATCACTGCGTCAGACACCTCTGCCTCATTCTTGCCCGGAAAGGCATAACACTAAACCTTATCATCTTGACGAACCACTTTCTTGCCTGGTTGCACATTACTTTGCCTGCATTACCATTTACTCTACCTCCACAGCCTCACTGATTACATCCTGGCCCACCTTGTGGACGTACTCTTCCATTATTACCATTCCTCGTGGGGACCACTACTCAAGACTGCTGCTGCGCGGAATCTAACACATGTGGGTGGGGACAATCTCTCCTTATATGCACAGGTTCTCCATAGTTGTAATAAGTAATTTCAAAAGATGGTTTGCTGCCAATCAAAGGCGCGACTCCCTGGCTATCCTGAAAATTATGAGATGAAGTTTCAGAGTAACTACCTGCAGAGGCGGGCATAGCGGACTGAATTGGCTTGGCTACAAGCGTTGGCCTTCCGGACCCCTTGGAATAAGAACCTTGAAAGTTACTCGAGTTCTTGGCCCTTTTTGCCCATGCCTTAGCTTGACCGTCTCGCCTCACCCCCTCCACTTTCTTAACATAGTTTGATACCTCATTAAAGCTCCTCCCTGCAGAAGTCATATGAACAAATAATACTTGCAACTCAGAATTTAGCCCCCCAATAAATAACCGGATTCTCTCTACCTCAGTAGTCACCAATTGAGTAACATATCAAAACAAGCATGGAACTTACCCTCATAAGCAGCCAAAGTCATACCACCTTGCTTAAAATCTATGAACTCATCCTTCTTGCAATCTCTCAAAGTCCTAGGCACATACTTTTATAGAAACAGAGCATGAAATTGGGTCCAAGTAAGTGGAGGTAAAGTAGAAGATCTGCATTTCATATAGGCTCTCCATCACTGCTTAGCCTCACCTTGAAGTTGGAAAGACACAAACTCAATCCCTTGCTGATGAACAATACCCAGTTTATGAAGCCTCTCATAGCAATCCAGAATGAACTCATAAGCATCCTCATTATCAGAACCAAGAAACATAAGAGGCTTTAGCTTCAGAAACTTGGTCAACATTTCGTTGTCATTACCAATCATAACAGAACCCAACAAAGGACGGAAGAAAGCATCATTATATCCAATCCCACCCACCTTAGGCGCAGTTCTAGCAACAGGAGGATTAGTAGGAGATTGAGTTGCTTTAGCAGAAGGAAGCACTCCAGGACCAACCAATCCATTTAAGAACGACATGATATGTTGAGCTAACATTGGATCAAAATGAGGAACACCTATAGTTCCAGCCTGCACCTCTTCATCTTGTTCCACATCCTCAACATCTTTAACATCAACATTCTCCTCTTCAATCTCTTCATGATGCGCAGGAGGGTTCTCATTCACAGGAGCATTCTCAACAGGATCTCCATTTCCAATAGGCGCTACTCTTCCACGACCTCTACCCCTAGCTCTTCCTCTACCTCTGCCTCGGCCGTGACTTCTCACTGCAGATTCCTCAATCAGAGCATTGATGGGAGCTACGGGCTTGATGCTGTTGAATCTCGTATTAAGCATATGCGGATAGAAGATTGAAGGAGGTTAGATAGCAATTTGAATCGCCAGATACCAATTCGAATCATGTTATAGCACGAAAGGAGACAAGAGAAAAATAGATATTTCCTAAAGTCCTGTAGCCTCTCGAAGAAAAGTAAAGGCGTCCCCATATCGTTCCGTGAGACTCTACTAGACTCTTTTTGGTACATCGAGATCAATGAACCTAGGCTCTGATACCAACTTTGTCACGACCCAGCCCGTCGTAATTTGCAACCACACTAACTCTATGGTGGGAGAACCACTACTACAACCCAAACCAAGCAACTAAACCAAAACTAAGGCAATTAAGTTACGGAAACAAGTTAAATATTAAAGAAATAAGTAAGGAGTTCCCATAAACTCCAACAAAAGTCTAACAAACTAAACAATGCGGAAGAGAAACCTAGAACCTAAAAGTCAATGTACCAAAACATCTAACAATGAACCAAGTCTAAACAAGAAGGGATACAACCCCAACTAATGTACTAATAACTAATAGAACTTTCTAAGTCCGAAATATGGACATAAACGAAAGGAGAACTCATGGCAGCCTGGAAGAATTGTCTCACCCTTGAATTCAAACGACGATCACTGATCTCCTAAGCGAGGTCTATCAGTAGCCACTTGAAAATACCATGTACTCAACAAAAATAAGAGCAAGTGCAGTATCAAGACACAACCACAGTGTATTGGTAGGATCACACAGCTATACCACTAAGTGCAACATAACCAAGTCAAGACAACATTATAATCACATGCATATATATCAACATATACAATATAATCAACATTTACGAACAACGAACAACTTCACATTTTTTATCAAATCATTGGTCCTCTAATGGAACCCAAAGCCAAACAGTTAGCATACCAAAATGTGGCATCCGATCCCATAATTATGCCAGAACGTGGCAACTAATCCCATAGTTATGCTAGAATGTGGCAAACGATACAAGTTTGTTATGCCAGAACGTGGCAACCGATCTATTCAACACACCACAATCACAATCACAAGTATATCATCAAGATCATACATTTAAGTCATGATTTCATGGCAATCATTATTCATCTATCTCATTTACAACAAGTGTGATCAACATTACAACATTCATACATATACAAGTATGCTAATGAAGCAAGAACAAACATACATCACACAATCATAGATCACAACCATCACCTACCTCGAAACAAGCTCAAAACCCTAAGATTATGGCATGAAAAGTTTGTGAAAAGTACAGGATGAGTCACTCAAGTCCAAATGGTGAAGCGCCGACAAGATCGGTGACCTCTACAAAGACCGTCGTTTTGATCCTCACTTTGAAGAAGGGTTCTATAAAACTTGGCGAGGAAGATGAAAACTCGGTGGATCACCGAGTAGCGAAGAAAATCCTACTAATGTCGCCAAATGCGTGAGATATGGATGGGTTTTATAAAACCACGGGCTTTAACTTTCAACCTTTTTACATACTCCTTCACTTTTGATTCTCGCAAAATCTCACGTACTTAGTATTTTCAGCATTTTTGCAACTTGTAAGTATTTTAGCTGCCTGAGTAGTGCTTGGATCTGTCATAACCTGCTGCTTAGCATCACAATCTCGATCTAATCTGCCTAAAAGGTTGGCTCTCCAAACTCTAAATTTAATTGGTATATGTCTGCTCTCACTGCAAGTAATTTCATCCTATGTCATGTGATGTGCCTTTTTGATGAATTTAGACTAATCAACGTGCTAAGGCGAGTTTGCCGAATTACTTGGCGATTCCCCAAATTATCCCATCTTACCTTTAACTTTATGCTACTTGTAATCAGTGTTCTGTACCTTTCGATCAGAAATATTGATCACCAAAATCAGTTGGCGATTCGCCGATCTATTTGGCAAGTCCTTCTGTAATTGTGTTTCTCTAAACTCGATTTAGTTGTTTTAACTTTTTCAAATTCTTTGCAAAAATGGCTCGATCCAAAGTTGCAGGAAAAAGCAAGCCACCCTAAAGTAAAAAAAAGGATTACAATGAACGAGGATGCAGATACATTCAGAAGCAAAGTTGCTAAACAATCCACAACTTGCGAAAAAGGGAAGGGAAAACACAAGGGCCTTAAATTATCAGATACAAGCACTGAACATAATGGCTTTTATAGAAATTACCCCAACACATCTAAAAGCGAATGTATGGGTTCTGATGAGAATGATATATCAATAGCACAGAGGGATGAGCGGCGAATTAAGAAGCTGAATGATTCATCCAGGGCCAGGACTCCCCAACCTACAATTACTACACCTCCAATTCCAGCACATATAATGGTATTAGCACCTCCATTACAAGGTCCTCAGTCTAAATCAATAAATCGAGTAAAGACTGAGGGGCTGAGGAAAATTCTGGAAGAAAAGCGTATGTCCATAGACGGGGTTATAGATAGTTACCAAGAGTTAATGGAGTATCAGAGATACCACAAGATCCAAATCTTCACTAAACCACGTGGCCCTTATATTCCAAATTGGGTAAGAGAGTTCTACAATGCATATAGTGCATGAATACCCCAGAAAAATCAAGTAGCAGCAGCCTTCAAAGAATTTAGCTATGTGGTTGTCGGATGTAGGAGAGTGAAGTGTGATAATGAGGAAATCAATGCAGTCTTGGGCATACCCACAAATATTGGGGATCACTGCCAGTACTTGATTAGAACAAAGAAGCTGGATGAGATGAAACAGTGGTTAGCCCACTAATTGGAGATGAAACTCCAAAGTGGGCAGCGGAAGGAGTTTTGATTGAAAAGAAAGAACTAAACATAGCCGCAAGGTTCTGGTTCGGCTTTATCAGCAGCACAATTATGCCATCCCAAAATAAGTCGATCATTCGCCTTGCCAAGGAAGCTTGCCTAGGTTGCGTCATAGAGGAGACTCAGATAAACTTGGGTACAATCATTGCTTCTGAGATACTCATGCATGCAAGACAGAGCCGAACCTCACTTCCATTTCCAGTCTTGATCACAAAATTATGCAAACGAGCCTAGGTGCCTCAAGATGTCAAGAACGATGTAGAAGTGATACCCACAGCCTCTACTGATATCCGGAGAATCGAAGTTGAGTATCTTAAGGATCAGGCATAAAGGAAAAAGGCAACATTGATAGAGCTAGTAAACACAGAATCATCGCCTGTAGAGGCACCTTTGTCTACTCCGACCCCTGGGCCTTCAGGTATATCCATTGCCACTGTTAATCCCACTGATTCTCCAGGTTCTTCTATTGTTGCACGATCGCCAGGAGCCACCACAGTTACTACTGATTCCCGACTTCTACTCACACAGGCGTCCCTATTCCAGGCTTAATCCGAATTGCCTTGATTGATGTTGTAACACCTCTGAGCACTACCATTGATGCCCTAGCAGCCAGAATAGCGGTGTGTGAGCACAACCAAGGATCCACAGAAGAGGTGACGGCTTTAAAAGCTGTCATTGTTGAAATGCAAAAAGATATAAACCACATAGAGTCCATCGATGTGTCCATGGTCTTTGGGATAGTAGATATTCTAGATATGCCCGAAATGCCTCAGACTACTGCAGGACATGAAGATGGAACGGGGCATACAGTCATCCTGAATCAGAGGCAGAAACTGACGACGAGATATGGTAGGAAGTTATAGTGGACGACATAGCAGAGACTTAAGAAATCATGATAGATGTTGTTGTGCAAGCTTCCTTGGAAAAGTCTCCTGCCGATGGATCCAGTGGAGCTGGCTCTTTTGGTGGTCACTTCGAGTACTGAGGCCCTGACAGATGGAGACACTGCATAGACAGGACCTTTCTTTACCTCCCTCTCTGTCTTATTTTGCTTTCACTATTGAACATTTTTACTTGCATTTGAGGACAAATTGCTTTTATTTATGGTGGGGTGAGGCCCACACCTTTTGTGTTGACAATTTCGTGTTTTTTGTATATTTGGGTTGTTTTATTTTAAATTGTTTTAATACTACTTTCGTGGATGATTGAGCTCATGGCTCCTTTTGGTTTTAAATTATAAAAATGATTTTGACCTTTGACCCTTCCGAAAAAAAATTATTTTTCTAAAATTACCGCCACCGCTTGTGTTGAAAGTGGTTGTTCTTTTGCAAAAATTAAGTCTCAGTTCCGATAAATACTGATTACTTGAATAGTGCTCTCAGTCGAACGAACATGAATGTGCGGCTACGATGAGACCAAATGAAGTTGCATAGACAATATGTGAACTATTTGCATCTTGTTGTGATTAGCCATTTATCGAATTGATTTTGTTGTAATGACCGTTACACACTAGTGAAAGTATGTAGTCTTGTTTGACTTAAGTGTCGATGCCTTGTGTGATTAGCTTACTATGAACCATGCATGAATAAATCTAGAATTTGTACCGTTAGTCTGATTGATTTAGTAATGTGTGCTCTTGAGATGATCTTAGGCAACTTTTGAATAGTGTGAGCCAATTTGACATATACCTCTTTAGTGGCCTACCTGTGAGCGTATCTTTCTTTGGAAGAATCTTGATGAACCCTAGACCTTACTTAACCCACTACCTATAATCCTCTAGAATTGTGATTTAGTGAATAGCCAACTTAGGCCAAAATCCTAAGTTGGGGGTGTGGTGAAAAGGATTTCACTTAGGCCAAATACCTAAGTTGGGGGTGTGGTGAAAAGGAAAAGGAGAAGTCAAGAAGTGCAAGAAAAAGTCTCCCTTAACCCATGGTGATGCGGAAAAATGGAAACCCTCCATATAAAAAAAAAGAAAAAAAAAGGGAAAAGAATGAAAAAGAAAAATTGTGGAATAAAAGTACAAAAAAATTGGGTTTCCAAGCAATCCATGTATATGAATAAAAAGATGACTTAGAAGCACTAGAAAAAGAAATGATTAAGGAAAAGAAGGAGATGCCTTGAGAATACCACATCTCACGAGGATGAAGAAGTCACTGAGCCTTAATGGCCATACCTTTACACTCAGCCCCATTACAAGCCTTGAAAAGACCTTTTTGATCTTGAGTAAGCCGAATCGAAAGTCGATTAGAAAATAAGGGCAAATCTATGGGTGAAAACATGCATTGTGTTCCTCTTTTTGAGTGTGAGCGTTGCATCTGACTCCTGGTCTTAAATTGAGTCGACTCTATGTGTGAATATGGAATCATTTTTGTGTGAGGGAATTTAGATACTTTCGTTGAGCTTGAACATACATTACTAGAAAGTATTGTGAACATGAGAATCTTTGATATTGGTGTGTCACAACTTGAATCTTTGAGTACACAGTTGAATCTTTGCATAAGTAGTTTGAAGTCTTGTTGTGTGCATTCATGATTTAGTCTTGTGTAGTACTATTTTTGACATCCTTTATGAACAGATGAACTTGAGTTTGCTTGAGGACAAGCAAAAGTTTAAGTTGGGGGTGTTGATGAGTCCACAGATTGGACTCATTTAGGGCTTTATTTTAATAGAAATAGTGTCCTCAAATGCTTATTTTATCTCAATATCTGATGAAAATCCTTAAGTTTCAGGTATTTTAAGTTTGAGTGGAATCATGGACACTTCGGCTCAAAAAGGAACGAAAAGGCTGAAAAGAACAAGAAAATGAAGGCCTGAGGATCGCCGAGTTCACTTGGCGAATCGCCGAAGGGTCTCACTTCACCTTTTGTTCCAGTGTGCTGAGTTCTGAAGGAAAGGATCAAGTCGGCGGAAAAAAGGAGTAGTCGGTGTGTCGCCGAATAGTTCCGTGAAGCAGTACTATGTCTCCCAATGACACAGAGCACGATGACGCCGAAGGCCTGTGCAAGATGGCGATGAACTACACCAAAGGGCGAATCGCTGAGTTGATCGGCGATTCCGACTAATGTCGCCGAGTGATCCGCCACAACACATATTTTTGAAAACTATAAATACTCGTTGAGAGTTATAGCTTAGTATCAGATTTTAGTATCATATTTTTATTATCAAATTTTGGTTTTAGTACTTTTTACTCTCAAGTTTGGAGAGGGTTTTGGAAACTTGAAGAAAGGAGTTCATCTTCCCCAAGTTGGAAGTGGGTCTTCTCTATTCATCTTCCTTTGCTTAAATCAAGGTTTAATTTCGTATACCCATTTGATTTCACTATCATTTTAGGTGTATTTTGTTATTTCTTGATGTGTGGATAAAAACCCTCATTCTTGGGGTGTGATTTAGCAAATATGTGTTGATATTATTGTTGGGTTTTGCTTGCTGGTAGGTTAGATATATTTTAATGGTGATTTCACCTAGTGATTGTGGTTTAAGTTAATGGGTTTGTAGTTGCAAATACAAAGTCACCCATGTGTTTTCGGCTTATCCGAGAGGGAGGTCGGGAAACCAAGACCATTAGACTGATTGCCTAAGGAGTGGGTCGACATGAGGTGCAGCCCGAGAGGGTGAGCCCTAGTCCCATATACTAACACTCAGCTCGAGAGAGTCAGTGGGGTAAGGTGTAGGCTGGTCTTCATGCGGCAAATGGGTGTCCTAGAAGAATGCATTTGAAATGGGGCAAGTTGCCCGAGAGGGAACTTATTTCCATCTAAATCTTAGACGAGTCACTATTATTTTGCAAATTTTCTATCAAAAGAATGTACCCAACTATTTATCTCAACTTGTATTGCGGTCACACCACAAGAACTCGTCCCCATACTTGAGTTTCTTGTTAATTTTCTTGTTTTTACTTACTTGTGACAAAAACCCCAAATCGATATTTGGTACTTTTGTGTCCCCCCTTCGATTTACAGTGTTTTTAATCGTTAATTTCTTTAGCTACTACTAGTTAGAACTAGATTTTATTGTTCTATCAATTCTCCAAACTGCTCCCTTGGGACACGACCCCAACCCTTGGATGGGTTACTATATTATTGACGATCGTAGACACTCACACCGTAGTTAGTGTCGTTGGTCACGATAAGCTTCATCTGTGTCCGTGGATCAATGCCTCAGAAGCCCAGCTTCAGTTACGAACAACGGTTGACCATCACGGACCGTCATTCAATCGATGGTTCTTCAGTCCCATCCATCAATCACTCCAACTGCAGTTAAGTCGGGGGTCTTTTGGTCTTTTCCTTATACATTTGACCTCTAAACTACGTCGTTTAGACCCTAAATTATGAGGTTTTAGTCAGTTTAAGCCTAGAAACATAACTAGAACTTA
>JAJOOO010014348.1:0-25265 GCA_029582685.1 Solanum piurae | reverse complement strand
CCCCCCCCCCCCCCCCCCCCCCCCCCCCCCCCCCCCCCCCCCCCCCCCCCCCCCCCCCCCCCCCCCCCCCCCCCCCCCGTGTAGATGATGTACCAGATACACGTCTACTCCTTCTTACAATCTGATCCGGTGGTTTAGAGGAGAAATTCTCAAATCCAGGAATGTCATCTGATATAGCTTGTGTAGGTTTATCAGCAAACATAGAATGTTCGAAATGAGAGACAACCAGATTGCCCGATAAATCAAGTACAATCAATTTCTCACGAGTCGGTTGTATATTGGTACATGCATTCTAAAACAAATTGTAAAGTCAACATACCAAAAATAATTGCAACTTGAAATATATAAAAATGGTCACTACCTCAGTAAAAATACTAGACATAAACATTTCAAATTTAGGTTTGACACCAACAACTCGCCAATTTAGTATCCTTGGGATGTAGTCTCCCTCTTTGACAATAATTTCCTCATTGACAACTGATGCACATTCATACACCCAGACATTTAGAGCATAGGGCATTCCACCTAAATGATACAACTGTTTTACTTTGGTTCTCTCCTGCCTCCATGAGATCATTAACCTGATAAAGAAACGTTGTCCCCAAGAAAAATATTCATATGCACCATCTTCGATCATCAGTAAGTCGTTAACATGGATAGGTGCATCAGGTAGTTGTGAGAGAACAAATGAGTTGATGAAGTAAAGAATTCCCATTTGGAAAGCGTCCTGAGTGTTGTCCTAATTATCTTGAAGAAAACATTGAACAAGTCATCCCTTGTTCACGCTATTAGACTTTACTAAATCAGAAAAGTATTTTGAATAAGGATGCTCTTAGAGGAATTCGGATATTGGCAGTCATTGGGATTTCCAGTGCATTTCAATACGGTTATTATTGCAAATTCCTTTATAGTGAAGCGAAAAAAGTTCCCATTCGCATGCCGAATATGGAGCTCATTACTGTTACCTTGCTCAATCTCAAGAAGCAACAAGCATTTTGATATATGACCCTGATAGTTGCAGGTATGAATGTCGAGATATGGCCCAAAAATAAAATTTGTAAACAACTTGAAAGCCTCGATATTCATGTACTTTTTCAAATCTTCTACAAAATCATTGTTGTATGTTGGACCAAACTTCAAAGAGTGGGTTGGAATTTGTTTGATAACATACTTCATAGACTGTAATGATCCAAAAAATAACAGAATATTATGCAAAAAATAATATATTTGTAAATAATGTATCTTATATGTAACTAATACAACATTTACTATGAAACTACAAATATCAGATACACAGACTGATAAACAAAACTTGAATGATACATTATTGACTGAGATCTACTGAAAGATGCATAATTACTAATGTTATAATACTTGAAACAAAATATATTATAACTTGACTTACTTAGGGTTAGTGTATCAATTGATTACGGATAATAATGATACATTAAAATACATTAGCAACAAAGATCATTATCAAAAAAGCATGATTGAAACAATTAGTACACTGTAATGTAGAGTGACCAGGATACCCACAAATACGAGATCTGAATTTGTTCATTTTTGTATCATCAGTTGATTAACTAACAAAAAATATTACAATAATCGAAAGAAGAACTAAACCTAACCTTAGGTAATGAAGATCAAAAAATTGCAGGAGCAAATTTTCGACCCTTTTTTTTGGGGGTTTTAGGAACGTGGGTTTTCGAAGATGAAACACCATAATTTTTCTTCTTCTCATCTTTTACATTCGCCATTAGCAATGGATCGTGGAGCCTTTTGGATCTATTCTCCGCCTAATCAATATCTTCGTAGTCATAAATCTGATTAGTTTTAGTTGATGGTGCATCATCCATGTGATTCAATAGTTAGAGAAGAACAAATAAATGAACAATAAAATCGAAAAAGAATTTCAAGAGAAGAGAAAATATCAAAATTAACTAGAGTATGTTTGACAGAGAGAGACTTGATTTTGAAAACTGATGGAGAAATTAATTGTCTAGATAGTGGGGAAAAGATTAAGGAGAGAAATAAGAAAATGATAAACTCTGATTTTTAGTGTAGAAATTTATGTATCCGGGAGTTTAGACTTAGGAGAGAAATAAGGGATTTTGGAGATTTTTAAAAGTAAAAGGGGATAATGGAAATAAATGAAACATAAGATTTTTCGCAATCCTAATTTGGTCACAAGAATTCTTAACTAGCCAGCATTCATTCGTGCAATATAGTTGGCCCCAAACATTTTTTTTGGAAAAATTACACGGTTAAGCAAATTTATACTACTTAATTACATATCATAGCAATAGTTTTCTATAATTACTACTCGCGATTAACATTATACAATAATTACGTGGGTTGACTTCGAGTTTGTATAATTAACCATGTATATGTATAATTCACCAGAATATACAAATACATATGTATAATATACAATTATCTAACCGATATACATATAAAATCCACCTTTCTGCCAATTTCTGCCCTTTCTCGCTCGCCTCTCTCTCCCTCTCCCAATCTCGCTCGCCTCTCTCTCCTTCTCCCAATCTCGCTCGCTTCTCTCATTCTCTCCCAATCTCGCTGGTCATATATACAAATGCATATGTATAATATACAATTATCTAACCGATATACATATACAATTCACCTTTATCCACTCTTTTCCCTCTCTCGTTAGCCTCTCTCCTTCCTCTCCTAATCTCGCTTACCTCTCTCCTCCCTCTCCCAATCTCGCTTGCCTCTCTCCTCCCTCTCCTAATCTTGCTTGCCATATATACAAATACATATGTATAATATATAATTATCTAATCGATATACATATACAATTCAACTCTCTCCCACTATTTGTCCTCTCTCGCTCACCTCTCTTCTCTCTCTCCCAGTCTCGCTCGCCTGTCTCTCCCAGTCTCGCTCGCCTCTCTCCTCCCTATGACATGTAGCTACAAATTGTAATTATCAAACTATAGCTATGGAGAGTAATTAGGCTATTTTTAAGTAACTACATGTGAAAGTTCTTTTTTTTTTATTAAAAGATGGAAAAATCACCCCACATATGTATTTAAGAGACAATATTACGGGTTTTAAAACTACTTTTAAATATTCTTGCTTATAACAATTTAATTACGGGTTATAACATATCACATTTTATTTAAAAATCAATTAAATTTTTACTTTATTAAGTAAATAAATAATCTACCATAATTATCTCTTACACATTTATAGGAAATTTACCTTGATTCTTGTTCCTTTTTACTTTTACAGGTCAAACCCACACTTCTAATGTCACCACGCCTCTTATAGTCAGTAACCCACCACCCCTACGTTCAAAAAGTAAAATTTTCCGTTGTAACAATTACCCATTCCTCTTTCACTTCATAAATCATCTTCCATTCAAGTCGTTTCTATATCTCAATATCACCTCCTAAATAAAAAAATATTTCATCTACAATCAGAAAGAAAGGGCGATTTCACAATACTAAGAATCAAGTTTCCAAGATTTTAGTTAAAACATGTCGAAGAATCAGAGCATACATCTAGAAAAAGTCCCAGATTAGTAGAAGCGAGTTGTACAGTTGGAATAGAGCCTCCGACATTTAACATATTAACTCAATCGCCACCGCATAACAATAATGCAACTCCGGCGAAAAAGATTGGTACTTTTCAAAATAAGAAGCAAATTACAGGAAAGAAGAATAAAACTCAAGCAAAAGCAGGTTACAGAAAAGGAGAAGAAAACTCAAGCAAAGAAAATTGAAAGTCCTTCAAATCAGAAAGGACAAAAGAAGAAGGGAAAAATGGTGGAACCCTCTTATGATTCGGTCATCAAAACCCTCCAAAAGAAGAGCAACAATGAAGGAGGCTTCATAAATCCCAATATCAAAAAGGGCAAAAAGTGGTTAGGGTAAATATTTTATTTAATTTATTTTCCAATTATTAAATTTAGTAGATTTTTTGTTATAACAGTTTTTTATGCACATTATTTGTGGCATGAATTTTGTTTTAATGTTTGACGTGAAATTA
The DNA here is from genome assembly GCA_029582685.1 of Solanum piurae. NCBI lineage: Eukaryota > Viridiplantae > Streptophyta > Magnoliopsida > Solanales > Solanaceae > Solanum > Solanum piurae. The sequence goes on along the minus strand of JAJOOO010014348.1, from coordinate 21,248 downwards.
TTGTGACATAAGCATACACATGTATAGTTACTATCATGAAATTAATATTAATTTGGTTATTATTTTTATCAAAAAAGGTATGAAGCATGTTTAAGATAGGTATGAATCTGACTTAATATTGGATTATGAATGTCGTATGCAGTATGTTTAACATATGTATGAAAATTATTTAATTTTAGTATGAACTTGGTATACCTTTTAGCAGGAAAGTTATCATTCAAAATCTCTCATTATGTCTATGAATGTGGAATGAAACATGGAATAATATTGTTATGAAAAATGTCTTAATATTGGTTTAGGAATGTGATAAACTGATTTAATTTTGGTATGAAGTTGATACACCTTTTAGCAGGGAAATTATTATTCAAAATCTCTCATATCTGTATATGAATGTGGTATGAAACATGAATAATATTGGTATGAAACTGTCTTAATATTTGTATGAAGATTGTCATCTAACTAATATATGTATAGAATGTTGTATGAAACAGGAATAATATTGGTATGAACCGGTCTTAATACTTGAAGTCATTTATCTGAAAAATATGTGCCTCAACAAGAGTCAAGTTCAAAGTATGTATTTCTATCTTTTAGTGATTGCATCATAAAAATTAATTCACTTTATTTCTTAAAATTATTGTTCTTTCGTTTTTGTTTCAATGATTGTGGTATGTACACATGTTTATTTGCTGAATACATCAGCAATGGAGTTTTTAATATGGGTTCCATTGATATCGATGCAAAGTATCATCATCAAAGGTACGCCACAATCATATGGCAATACGAAAAAACAAAGAACGATGATGGTACGATTAGTGAGAATGAAGTAACTGGAACTGTTGCTAGCAAATTTGGTGGACCCCACATAGCAAAAGAACATGCTCCGGATCCCAGCAATTATCCTACACCAAGACCACCAAAATCTAATTTGAGATAGTTGATTGGAACTTAGACTCTTAAGTATTAGAAGTTTTTTTAAGTTTTGGATGATATATATTTGTCTTTTCCTACTGTTTTAAGTTTTTGGATGATATATAGTATTCATTGTTTTCTTCCAACTATATATAATATGCATTGTTTTCTCAAGTTAGATACTAACAGTATGCAATTTGGATATCAATATTTTTATCGGACTTTAGTTTGAAAAAAAACCCTCATAAACATAGTAACAAATAATTCATATTCATTGTTAAACTTAACATATGAATTACAAATTGTCTATTATAATTCTGGGATATCAATTATATAAAAACAGCATACCAATTGGGTTCAACATTAAACAATTTTAGTTTTGGATATTAATTGGAAACCAAATGAACAACAATTTAGATTACATGAAATAAGAGTGCCATAGAATTGCTATTCAATTTGTATAAAATTGGTATCCAATTCATATATGATTTTTTTTTACTTCATAATCTAAGACAAAAAATAAAAAATGTATGAAGTTGATATCCAACCTGTATAAATATTCGAAGAAATGAATCTGACAATGTAAAACAAAAGAAGAAAATCTGATTTTTGAAATACAAAAAAAAATTATCAAGGAGAGAGAAAAATTTGAACAAAAGAAGAAAATCAAATTTTTGAAATACTTTTAACTGATTAGAGTAAAAAAAGGAAAACAAATATTCCTATTTTGTTTTGAATTTCCTTAATTTATGGCAATTATGAATTATAATTAATGTATTCAAATTAATTACTACAACTAATTCTATTTTTTACTTTTTATTATTTTTTAAAAATCAGTTTTTGTCATTGTTTTAAAACTTTTTTTTTATAAACTGTTATAACCTGAATTTTTTTATTGTTACAACTTGAAAGTTTTATTATACTGTTATAACTTAAAATTATTAATCTTATATATGTCATTTATAAAATTTCCAAATAAAAGATTGGTCCAACTTGGACCTTCTATATAAGATAAAAATAAAATTAAATGTCAAATACAAAGCCATAGGCCCAACACAGATCAACCTAGAAGACAAAATAAATCAAGAATCGGTCTAACACCAAAAAATTATCAGGAATGTCTTGCCTCTTCCATTTCCATCTTGAGACTTGAGATTGCCATTTGTGGTATCTCTTCTCTGTCGGAAAGAAATCCTCACGTTGATTGTGAACTTCCCTACTAAGGTAAGAATCATTTTGAACTTGTAGTTTACAATTTGATGCTTGTTGGCTTGTGATTGTTTCATTTTAGAACTTTCTTGCTGTTGATCTCAATACTTTCAGTCCTTTCATCTTCATGTTTTCCATTTTCTTACTTTTGACTACTTTCCAACTGAAGTTTGTAACCTCGAGTAACTCCGATGCGGAACTTTGACTCGATTCCAAGTACTTTTGCACTAATTGAGTATTTCTTTCATAGATCTAAAATCCAATGGACTAAGATTGATACCACCATTGTCTGTTAAAATTCTGAAAAGAATACTAATTTAGTTACTTTAGTTACACCTGGAACTCTACAATGAAACTTCAACTGTACTTCAATTGAGCCTATCTTTTTGGAGCTTTAAGGCATCTTCACTCTTCAGTTTTAATCTCAGAACTCAATTCTTTAATGGAATGAACCTATAGGGTTAATACCACCATCAAATTAAAGAGTCCCAAAATTAAAAGTCAACACTGTCTTGAGCAAATTATTTAACCACTATATAGGAATGAAAAGCTGAATTAGAAGACATCTCTTCTAGTCACATATGAGTCCTGATTACCCACCATCTGAACACCTCAAAGCTCTCACCAAGTACATGGTAGTATAATCAACAGAAATTATATCACATATCATAAGATAGCTTAGTAGATTATTTCTCCTTAGAAAGCTTTAAATTCATCATCATATTGTTAAAACCCCACTATAAGAATTTATTGTAGAGCCTGATTGCCTTATTCTTAAGTTTGGTGTGTTGTGCTTATCAAGATTGATGATTTTGTTGCCTGAGCTTGGGACTTCCTGGAATGATTTGAATTCATATGTACCTGCAAAAAGAAAAACTAGGTTAGCAAAATAATCAGCAAGAGTATTTCCCTTCCTAAAGGAGTGTTGTACTCTTACTGACATATTCTCCCGTTAGCTTATTAATGGAATTAACCATCACTGTCACACTCCAAGGAGTTTCCCATACTCCATTAAGAATCTGTACAATTGCTAAAGAATTAGATTCAAGAATGATGTTTGGTAACTCATTTTTCCAACAGTATTGTAATCCTTCCCTAATGGATAGTTGTATCATCAATTTTCAACCCCTTGGCACCCCTCAAGTCACCATCATGATTTCTCACACAAAAAGTTGCTGCACTAGGTCCTGGATTTTCTTCAGAAGCCCTGTCAGTATTACATTTCCACTAACCACATGGTAAGGGAGTCCATCTGACCACTTTGCACTGCAACATAGGTTTGTAGAGTAATGCTATCATGTGAGGCCAAGTACTGGGAATTTCTGTATAGGCAAACTTCATTCTGATGAATTTGAGTATAGTATTGTTGATTTCCCAGGAAATCCTAATAATAGTATAAGTACCTCCATTTAAGACAGTGTTCCTCCTTTTCCATAAGAACCACAAAATGATATTAGGAATAGCTTGGAATATCATCTTATGTCTAGCATTTCCTTTAGCATCCCACCACTTTTTCATGGTCTGTTTCACCTGGATCCAAGGTCCACTAATTCCAGCTGCATTTGAGAAATAGCACCAGACCCTGTTTGCAATCTCACCTTTTAGAAAAATATGTTCTATTGTTTCTCTATCTGGAATAGAGCAACAAGAACATAATTGTGAGATGTTGGGATTCTACTTAGATACAACAACATTAACAGGAACCTGTTAGTCCAAACCCTCCAACCAAAGAAAGATAATTTAAATTGTAAACTCTGAACCCATATTTTCTTGAAATAATCTGTTTCTTCCTCTCTTCTTCTTAGCATCTCCCAAGCACTCTTAACTGAGAACCTCCCCGTACTTGTTTTTGTCCACCAAGGCCTATCCCCTTCATCAGATTGCCTCACATGGTCCATCTGCCTTTTAACATCTCAACAATGTGAACAGGCAGATGCTGCTTCATTATATCATAATCCCACCCTGTCTCCTTCATAAATTCTGATATATCAGTCAACTCGTAACAAGTATGAACCTCTATTTTTTTATTGTACAATCAACCAAGTCGAGTCCAATTATCAAACCACACAGTAGATGTACCTCCCTAAGGCTCCCACCATAATTTTTTTTCAATGCACTCCTTGTTTTGTAGCATATGCTTCCATAATTGAGATCCCCCTCTCCACTGCACCAGTGTAGGTATTTGCTTCTTACAATATTTGTTCCATATGAAATTAGTCCATAGGGAATTTTGGGTTCTAAGTTTCCACCATAATTTAGCATAAATGGCATGAGAAACATCAAACATGGATCTGAAACCCAACCCTCCTTCCTGTTTTCGCAAACAAACTTTGTCCCAAGTAGCCCAGTGCTTACTCTGACCTATAATTTTATTATTCCAAAAGAATTTAGCAAAAATCCTATGCAACTCCTTTATAATACATTTAGGAGGAACAATTGAAGAAAGCACATGTATGGGAATACTTTGTAAAACACTAGTAATTAATACTTCTTTACCACCATATGATAACATGTTCCCCTTCCAAGCCTGAAGTTTAGACTTAACCCTCTTAATAAGATCAGCATAATGTTCTTTTCTTTTCCTAGTGTGTGTGATAGGACATCCTAAATATTTCAAAGGGAATTGTCCTCTAGGTATCCCTGTACATTCCTCCACCAACCGTCTCACATCATCTGCAACTTTTTGATGTAGAAAGAAAGCACTTTCATCCTTGTTGATCTTCTGACCCGATTGTACTTCATAATTCTGCAAAATTGACACTATTTTCTCCAAAGAATATTTGTTAGTTGAAGCAAATATGATAGTGTCATCTGCATATGCAAGTCGGCCCAAACATCAATCTATAAAACATACCATTTAAGTTTAAGTGGTACTTTCTCATTACACATGAGACCTCCGGGAACAAGCCTTCATTTCTTTCATTTCACACATATACGTTGTGTGACATCACCATATATTGCCTTATTCCTTGGATACCATGTATCGCAAGTCTTGTCAATCAATATTATGTCATTTGCAATGTATGTTGCGATACTTCTTCTTGGGTATGACATGTCAATTCATCCATCATCGAGACAAACAGAAATGAACTTAAAGTTTACAACTCATGCAACCCTACTGTGATTGAAAAGTATTTTGACTCTCCTCTCACTGTTCTCACCTAGGTCTTGGATCTACCGTACGTGTCTTAATCACCCTAGCGTGTGACATCAATACACCTCTAACTTCCAAACATCTCTATAGAACCTCTCTTGAGACTTTCTTATATGCCTTTTTAAGGTTAATAAGTACCACATATAAAAAAAATTCCTTCATCTTGTACTGCTCTACTTGTTTCTTAACAAAATGGATGACTTATGTAGTAAATCACCGTGACATAAATCAAAATTGGTTCTAAAAATAGACAATATTTCATCATGTTCATTATGGTAAATATGAGAAATGAAATATAACTGTATAGCATGTTCGCTCAAACAAACTAGCGAAATATTTAAGTTACTTTCATAAATTTAAATTCATACACTTTAGCAAAAATTGTTTTAAAGGGAACAATTATTTAGGGTTATCCTTAAAGTTCAGTAGAAATCAAACTCTAACATGCATGAAATAAAGCTGAAATATATAGCATGAAATAACAAATTGAAGACATTCATTGCCAAAACACTAGATCAGATCTTAGTAATTCACAACTAATATGATATAAATCTCCATAACTGGTTGAGTTTTTTTTGTTCGATCAAAAGGTTACTTAAATTATAATATAATTAAGCTTGTTAGGCAGTCTGTCGTCCCGTGGTAGCGGGGGCATCATTGTTAATAGTTTGGGTCACATCCCGACCCTAGATAATGCAAAAAAGTTCGTTTATAACCCTATTGTAGCGAGTTCCTACTACATCCGCATCTTGTTCCTTTTGCACCCATATTGGTGCAGCTTCAAAAAAGATTGGTTGCCCCACAACGTCGGTTTTTGCTCCTTTCGCAAGCTTATCCGCAACTATGTTCTGCTCGCGGAAAACGTGCTCCATCTTTGTGATATCCAGCTTCGCCATTAGTGACTTGCATTCAATAATTTGATCATCATAGAGCAAGTTATTATTGTTTAGCATTTTAATAGCTTCAGAGGAATCAAAATTAATTTCTAACGGGCTAAGGTTGTGATTTATAGCAATGGACAAGCCCCTTCGCAAAGCTTGGAGCTCCGCTCTGATGGGTTTTGTTAGGGAGGTGTATCGATAAATCCCACTTTCCACAGACCCTGATGGTTTCTGATTACGCCTCCTAGCCCGCCTGGGCCCGGGGTGTTCTTGACTGACCCATATATGTTGAGTTTCAAGGTATTGTGGTCAGGCGACTTCCAATTGACTTTGATGGTTGAGTTGTTGCCAACTCTTTCCATGTTATTTACAATGACCAACTGGAACTCTGTCTCTTGAGAGATTGTAGCAGTTGTGCTTATACTCTCATTTTTGTTGTTGAAAGTGTTATGACTCCTTTTTAGCCAAATGTTCCAAAGGCAGAAGGGGATCAGTGTTCCCCAGTCCAGCCGGTCGTTAAATTTCCTGTTTTTAAGGGATTGCCACTGATTTATCCAGTTTGTGTCATTCAATGGTGTGGTTGAGATACTTCCGGGCATCCAACTATTGGAGAATATTTTGTTCCAGAAGGTGGTGGAATTGGGGCACTGGAAAAAGATGTGGTTAGTGTCCTCAATGTCTACATTGCTAGCTGCACTGGTCGATACTAAGGCCTCTTTGGCTAAGAGCATGATTGGTAGGCAGTCTCTTGTGGTACATAAGCCGATGAAGGTCTTGATTTTGTTTGGGCATTTGCAGCCCAAATCCATTTGAACTTCTCATTTGGTTCCAAGTTTTGGGTTTCATGGGCTGCTTTTATGTGTCTGTAGGCCGTGTTGATAGAGAACAATCCATTAGTGGTTAGCCCCCAAACCAGGGTGTCCTCTTTTGTTGCTTCTTCAGTGGGTCTGTAGCTCTTGATGACTGCCTTAATTTCTTCCGGAATGGTGAAGGACAAATTTTCGAAGTTCCAGTCTCCATTCTAGTAGACATCCTTGACTTTGAGGTTGGTCTCTGCTTCTAAGAAGGGGCCATGGATGATTTTGTTGATGGCATTAAAGTGAGAGATCCATTTATCAGTAATGAAGTTCACTTTATTTCCTTTGTGGATTCTTCATTTTGTTGCATCCAGTACATCTAACCATCCCCTCTGGATATTTCTCCAAGTTCTGGAGACTATCCTTCTCGAGTTGCGCTCTATGGTTGGGGTTTTGTACTTGTTTTGAAGGACCCTGCTCCAGAGTTTGGTCGGGTTTTGAATAGCTCTCCATTCTAGGCTTGAAAGAGCTACCCTGTTTCTTATTTCACTCTTTTGAATATCCAGTCCTCCCATATTTCTTGGCATTAGTGATACTATCCCAGTTGAGGAAGTGTAACTTACTCTTCTCAGCTGTAGATCCCCAGACAAAGTCCCTCTGAACCTTGTCGATTATGTTGGTGGTTTTTGCAGCCAGCTTGATGTACTGCATTACATGGGAGGGGATGCTACTAAGGGTTGCTTTTGCAAGCACCGTCCTTCCGGTGAGGTTTAGGAATTTTGTTTTCCAGCCTGCTAGTCTTCTGTTCATGTTATCAATGATGAACTCGAAGTCAGCATTTGTGGGCCTCTTATGGAAGATGGGGAAGCCAAAGTATTTACCGAATACCTTAGAGGTACCAATGCCAAGGGTATTGAAGCATGTTTGGCGATCATGGTCAGTGCAATTTTTGGAGAAGAGGATTCTTGACTTTTGATGGTTGACCCTCTGTCCGGAATTGTCACAAAAGGTTTGGAGAATGCCCTTAATTGTGTTGGAGTTTTCCTGGTCTGCTTTGGAGAATAGGCAAAGGTCGTCTGCGAAGAAGAGATGGGAGATTCCAGGCCCCTCCTAGAGATCTTTACAGGTTCCAGCTCTTCCTTCTCACTGCTCTCTCAGTTTCTCTTGACAGCCTTCCATGCACATGATGAAGATGTAGGGGGAAATTGGGTCCCCTTGCCTTATCCCTCTTGTAGGGTGGAAGTACTCAGATTTCCTTTCATTTATAAGGATGGCTATGGAGGAAGTGGTTATGCATGACATGATGAGACTGGTTAACTTGGGGGGGATGCTAAGATAGTGGAGAGTATCTTGGATGTAAGACCATTCTAGCCTATCAAAAGCTTTCTCAAGATCGATCTTAAGGATTATGTTTGATCTTTGTCCTCTCATCTTCCCAAAGTGGGTGATGTACTCCTGCACGATGATGACATTATTAGAAGCCCTTCTATTAGAAAGGAAGCTGGCTTGGATAGGGCCAAGATTGAGTTCTATATAAAGAATCTTGACAAAATTATGAAATAGCTAGGCTCAAATTAATATTTCATCAGATAGAAGAAAACGGTTCATGTTCATAATTATGGTGGATAATATCGATAATTAAGTAATAATATTGAAGGAAGAAGGTGATTGACGATATAAATGGTTGTTTTTCTTCAAAACAATATATAATAATTGATTTTGTTGAATGTTGATAGTTATTAATCTTTGTAATGAGTTAATTGTAAATAATATGATTAATGACGATGCTAATTAATTGAATAATTGACGACATAGATGATCGTAATTGTGAATGGTGGTACTTTATAATCAGTGGTGGATGCACATTTAAGTTTATGGGTGCTTGAGCACCCATTACATTTTGGAGCCAACACTATTATTTAAAAAAGGAAAACTAGTATTTATATAAATATGTAAATTGAGCACCCAGTTTTAGTACCAACTTCAAATTAAAAATAATTAAACACCCATAACTAAATTTTTTTGAATCTGCCACTGTTTATAATGATGAATTGCAACAAGAAGGTGTTGAGTATCAAAGTAGATAAGTAGTGATGAACAAGTAAACAACAAGAAGAAGAATCATGTCAACAAGAAGCCCTTTTTTAGAAAGAAATTCTTGAATAATCATGTCAATGATATTAAATATTACTAAATATATTTAAATCTATTTAGACACATTATTATTGTAAAATAAAAAACCAATACACTTAATAAAAATCTATTTAGACACATTATTATTGTAAAATAAAAAATCAATACACTTAATAATTAAGATCTAAATGAGTATTTAAACTGAAAAAATAAATTTAATAACTGAAATTAGAAAAACTAAATTAAGATATTCATTTAGTACAGAGAAATATGCTAATCTAAATACAATATTAAGGTGTTATTAATATCTGAATTTTAAATAATTAAGTTACTCGGTTTTTTTTTTGGGTGAAACTCAGAGAAAAATATAGCCTATCGACAGTGGCTCCAAAGCAGAAATCCAGCCCCCCAAAAAGGTCGTTGGTGGCTTCCCTTGCCACTCTCCGACTGTTTGCCGGTGGAATCTTGCTATTTAGGGTTTTCCATTACAGGTAATTTACATTCTCTTTGTTCTGTAATGTTTGTTTCTTCCCTGTGTAAATTCAATTTTGACTATTTTTTGGTTGTCTCTTTACATTCTTCAAGATTTTTACTTCGAAGCTTATCAATTGCTAGCCATCTGTGTACCTTCTTCAAAGATTTCCTTGACAGATTTCGAAATTTTAGCTTGTCCTTTCAAGTCAGGTTTTGAGTTTGTTTTCTAATGGATATTTCATGATTTTTGGGTATTTGTGAGCTTTGGCTATTGTTTGCTGTGATTTCAGTTGATATTATTAAAGAAAATTATCATTTTCATCATTTATTGGATAATTGGTGTTTGATTATGACTGGGATTTGGGCGTTTGTGTGTTTAGGCTGTGGGTCTGGGCATTTGTGTGCTGAGGCAGATGCTCAAAATCAAAAGGAGGAGGGAGAGTTGCCTTTTGTTCTTTGTCATTTTGATTTTCCCTTTTTGCTTTGTCTGGTTATAGCTAATCTGTATATAGGGGAAAACATCAAGCTTTGAGGGATGTTGCTATGAATCTACTTGTTCGTTAATGTAAATAATTTGAAGGTGGTGCATGTGGATGTTGTTGCTTTTCGAAAATAAGGTTTTATGTCATTTAGCTTTATCCATGTTCATCTAGTTTATTGTCTATCATGCCATTGGTCTTAGCCTTTAGCTTAGGAGGATTTGAAGAGAATATAGGATTGTGGATAAGCCTATTCCTTCTTCTTTTGTGTTGTATTTTTTGCCTTCTTTTCCTTTGTTCTTCACTTCAAAGTCAAGTTGCATCTTGTCCATTTAGACGCTACAACCTTGGTAAATTGAAATAATTTAGTACTCCCTCTATTTATTTGATGCGTCATATTTTTTTAGCATGTTTAAAGAAGAATGCTATTCATATGTATTTATAGAACAAATTTATCTGCTTATGTATCCAGTTTGTCACTTGCTTACTTCTACTCTGCTTGTTCTCATTCACTTGTTTCCCCCTTTCTAATGTTTAGATCAATGGGAGATACTTTTATTTTTTCTAGAATAAAAATAGGAAGATTGGCTACTTTGATTAAAAGAAAGAGGAAGAGTCATTCCAGAGCCGAACCTGACTTATTGATGATGAATTTAAGACCATGGGAATTGGAAATAAAATATGCTTTTCGTGTCGATTCCACCCACCTTTTTTTGGTAACCAACAAGATTGTATTAATCACAATTCCACCCATCTATTGATACCATTTGGATTATTTACGCTGATACCCCATGCCTAACAGTCTGAGGGCCTGAGTTGCTGGACAATGGGTTTACCATACTGCATTTTCTGGTTTTACAGTTTACACTCCTTATTTGACTTGAGGTTCAAGAACCAAGGAGAATGAGGAAAAATTCAAAGAAGAAATAGATAGTGACTAATGTTTAATAAAATATGCTATTGTATCTTCATTGTATTCTGTTTGTAGTAGTCCTTGTCGTAATATTAACATTTTCGCAGTTTCTTCTTTTCAATTTAGGATGAGTAAAATCAAAGATAAGCTAGCATAGTTATCATTTCTTTGTCATAATATTATCATTTCCTTAGTTTCTGCTTTTCAGCAGATTCATTGCCTCTGATGTCTATTCATGACAATAGTTAAAATTGGTTGTACTTATGCCCATCTTGAAGTGAATTCCCTTTAATTATTATCCTTTTGGTTCTCTTCAGAACATGGAGAGGCGTATTGTTCTTTGTGTTTTTTATTGGTTTCTTCTAGTTGTAGTTTTCTTAGTTTCTATCTTAACTGATTTTAGACAGATGGAAACTACAATGCTAAGCCAGGAGATGCTGATTTATGTAGCAGCAGTTAATATCATATAACTTTGCTTTAGACCTTAATCATTCAGAACTATTTAGACCTATTAAGTGATTGTAAAATAAAAAGCACACGTAATGTTTAAGATCTAAATGAATTTTATTGGAGAGAGAAGGAACATTAGATATGAATATTAATCATTTAGATCTTAAACATTATGTGTGTTTTCTAATGCTCCTATCTAATGTTCCTTCTCTCTCCTGGGAACAGTGGGTGATTATTGGAGTTTTTCAAGTTTCCACTCACAAAACGTGAATTTTGTTCTCATGTAAATATCCCTTTTTATCTTAACAAGTATTTCTTTCTTTCTTTTCCTTTCAAACCTCAACCAAATTATGTTCAAATGCCTGTTTAAAATGGTTTATGGGGTTTATGTGTGTGGGGGGGGAGTTTACCACAATTCATCCATATTCTTCTCTGAAGTCTAAACACAGCTATCAAATTTCTAACAGTGATTCAGCTTCAGCCGGAAATTGATCTTCAATGTCAGGAGAAGTTCAGATGAGTTCAGAAAAGCAACCACGAAGAGGACTGTCGTGTACCCCTTACTTCGATGCACTCTGGTTCTGCTACTGTAAGTTGAATTTCTTTAGCTTTATTCATTTGTTGACTGTAATTTTGAAAAGGATTTATATGCTCTAATCCATCAAATCTCCTGGTCATTAAGACCCTCTTAAAGATGCCTAAAGTTTGATGGTTTGTTGTATGTGGAATCTTGCATCTTCTTCCTAGTGTTGAAACTGAAAATGTGTGTAGGCCGAAAAAATGAATGCAGTTAATTTCTATTTCCTCTTACTTCTATACCTACTTCAGATTGAGTTTCTTTCTTTACCGAAAATGAGTGCAGATTATCATTAACGTTTGTTAAACACTGTACAGGCTAGTTATTTTAATTGGGTTCTTTCTTATGATAAGGATTGAATCTGACTTCTTTTGTGTGTGTACTTAATGATATTCTATTATGCTATGCATCTTTATTTTGTGTAACCTGATTTGTATACTTTCTCATGTTTATTTGCCAGTAAGCCTAATCAAACCATCATTTTTTTCTCTTCATAGTCAAACTACGTTTAGGGTGCAGGGGTTTCTGCTTAAGGTATCAAAATTCATGTAATCACTATTTAATAATAGCAACCAAACGGCACGTTTGGAGAACGTAGTCGTTAGGCATCAGTTTTATGCTTTTGGTATTTACTGTAGTCTGTATGTGAGGATTCAATTTGTCATGAACATTGTTTCGAGATACCAATATCCAGTAATCGTTGTTTAGAAATACAATTGTCAGCTGACATATTTCTAATTTGTCACTACAAGAAACAAATTACTGTGTGAATGATATAGACATATTGGTTGTTGCGGATGATAGGCAGATCTTGCCAGTCCACCTGGTCATATGAAGCTGGTTGCATCATGGCTCTCAAGAATCTTTGACAGTGTACCAATAATTTTCTCCTACTTGCTCAAAAACCCACAGGAGAAGGGTTAGGCTCCTATCCATAGTATGAGTAATTAAAGCAAGTGAACAATTTGAAATCCGAGCTATATATTGTGCAAGAGGTCTTTGCTAGTTGTTGATTTTGAAAGAGAAAGAGATCTTCAGGTTCTTTAAAACACAGAAGGTTGAACGAGACTCTTTCTAAAGTATGAGTTCGAAGGAGGATCTCCCTTTTTGTTGGTGTAATGGAACTGGTGCCCTATCCCAGCTCAATAACAGAATTTATTTTCTATTCTGCTAGCTGAAGTCTATGGCACAGGATAGCACTTGGACCAGCCTTTCAGATGTAGTAATATGGGTCTTGAGGTGTGTCTGTGTGCATGCCAAAATTATGAAAGCAATAGGCTACAGGTTGCAATGAGCCAAAGGCTATTAAATCTAGTGCTGCAACTGACATTAGTTTTTTTTTTTTTGTTTTTTTGATAGGGACAAAGAAAAGAAAGGCGAAGCTCTTATCATTTCAACTAGGAAGTACTTTCTGGCTGGTAGATTTAAGGCAGATTCTAGATATTGCATCACAATCATTTCTTTTGCAGATTGAATGGGGTTTCACTTTAGAACCTATGAATTTATTGTGCAACAAGTAGGTTTTCTACTTTGGAACCTTTAGGGGTCGCTTGGTTGGGAACAAGTTATCCCAGGAAGTTATTCTGGGGTTAGCTATCCTGGGATAACTTATCCCACCATGTATATGGAATAACTTATCCCATCACTATGATATAAATGGTGGGATAAGTTATCTCAAACATGGCAACCAAACAAGATACAAAATTAAATCCCATCACTATTTTCTTATTCCATCACTATTTATTTTTATCCCTCACACCAAACGACCTCTTAGAGTGCAACAATCAACCTGATCTTGTGCCACATCAGAACAAGAAATATCCAACTTTCTTATCCAATGAAACCCCGAACTGATTGGTTGGAGTTGTGATTCAAAGTAACCCACTTAGAGCCCGTTTGGCTTAACTTAAAAAAAGTAGTTTTTTTTTTTTTTATAACCGAGAAATCCGTCTGTGACCCGCCCTTTGGACCAATCACAGCCTTCTAAACTCGGTAGATAATGGGTCCGCCCCTCTACCCTTCTCCAGTTAAATACCGGGCTTCGCTTTGCATGGTGTGGGGCTTGAACCTGCGACCTAAGCCACAAATCCTCCACCTTTTGTCACTTGAGCTAGGCCTTGGGGGCTACAAAAAAAAAGTAGCTTTTTAAAAGTAGTTTTTAAAAAGTCGAATTTAGCAACTTTTAAGTTAAAAAATGAAAAGTAGGGGAGTACATACTTTTAACTTTTTTGAAGTCATTTTAAACTTATTTTAAGTTATTTTTAACTTTGCCAAACACTCCAAAAAGCTAAAAATGACTTACAAATAGTGACCAACTTTTAAGCCAATCCAAACAGGTTGTTACTTTTGTTAGAAAAATGGGAAACGAACCTGAATCAAAGGCTTTCCAACAAAAAGCTCACTTGTAATAAACTTGAAGTCAATATCTAATACACTATGTAATCCATTTATATATTTGATGATGGAAGGAGAAAGAGAGGATGGACAGATGACCAAACAATAGCAGAATTTCACTTGATCATCCTTTCAGTTGAAAACATTCTTGAATCCCATTTTTTGACACCTTGCGATGAGTAGTTGGAAAATTACTGTTTGTAACACATGATTGCCTTAAACAACGATTTCGTAATTGATTAAACAAATGGTAGACCCAGGAGGCTAGTGAATTGCTTATGAAAATATGTTAGTAGTCTTGATACTAACAAATGTGAGACTGATCTTGGGGTTGTCAGACGAAAGCTTTGCAAGCATAGATTCTTCAAGGATCTAGACTGCTGTTTAGCTAAGCCGGGGTTTTCAAAAGACAAGTGTTGCACTGATCCTTGTCTTAATCTTAGTTAATCCTCTACAAATGAGGGGAACTATTAAACACAATAGAGTTATACTGTACTAGTAACTTGCTGTATCTTAAGTGATGCGAGTCTTGCTCTTGATTTCTGACGATACTTATTATATAGTTTGCTACTATTTTCACTCCTAACAACTTCTTTTCTATTTGTTCTTTTTCCGTCCTTGTTTAGGATTGAAATTCATGGAAGCTGTGATTTATTTGAGAGACGTGCATTTAGACGTTTTCAATAACAAACTGATTCATTTACATGCTGAGAAAGAAACACAATTCTAAACTGAAAAAGAAGGCTCATCACCATACATTCTGTTATGTTGCTGTTGTTAATAAATAAGTTTGGTTGCAATGTCTGTATGAATTTATGAACAAGTCCAAAGTTGATATCAGTGAGACTTATATGAGATCTGTTTGTCTTCTGTTCTTACATGCACTTTCTTCTTTGAGAATTAGTTTAGGCTGATGTGTAATTATGTTGTGGCAGCTCCAGTCCATCAGATGCAGCAATACTATAGACTTGGTACCCTTGATAATTGTAGTAAGAAATGGAGTGGTCTTGTTGATTGTCTGACTTTAAAAACCAAAAGGTCTTCTGAAGTGGAGGTACAGTGTTCTCTTGCATCATAGTCTGGACTGTTCATGATGTTCTTTTTTCGCCTGAGTCATTCAAATATGTGAATAAAAATATATTTTACAAGTTAATAAACCTTGTGTTGCTTGTAAGATTACTTAAAGTCATAGATTTGTGAGGATGAGGAATATAATTTTATTGTTTAGACATTCTAGCAATTGAATCTGAATCTCTCCAAATTATCATCTCTTTGATTAGAATAATTGTTGCTATAATATCAGAAAAAGGAGGTATACTAACACGAAACTTCTCAACTGGGGGAGGTCTTGGATGCAAGTTTTGCTGATGTGCAGCTTTCCTTTTTTGCTTTTTATGTTGTCGAAAACAGTTTTAATTTGTTGATAGTTCCATTTAACTGCTCAAATTCTGGGGATTGACAGTAAAGGAGGTCTTTTAATGAGATTAAACTAGAGGATACATTTTAGGTATTTCACAAACTAGGAGAAGGTTCATTTGATTTTGCCAAACCAGAGGTAATGCCTCACCTAGTCACCCCTCACCTACAATTGGTGCGCCTCAACCCATCCAAATTTTTGAGTATGACTGATAAATTAATTGTGATTTCATTTGTCAACCACATTCTTGAGTTGCTGACTAAGGCAGTTATGCTATGGTATTTGCTTCTAATGAGGTTGCTGAGCTAGCAATTTCTCTTTTTGGATGGACGCTTCTCTGAAGATGTTATTATAGATGCAGAGGCTTTTTTTCTTGATCAATAAATACGGAATTTATCATGTGGTAATTTTGTTAAAGTTTTAAGTTTTATACACAGTCGGTGCATGCAATTTTTTACACCATTAGGTCATCTAATGGATATTTATAGGTAAGCCTCCTTAAAATGTGGGACTTGAAATTTTAATAATGAGATACATTACCTGCTACAACAAGTAAAGATGATCTGATAGTGTAACAAATACTCACACTGACGGTGTTCTTCCCTATATATGCTCGTGAAGTCACTCCTGCTTTCTGTATTATTTTGTTGATTTTGTTTTTCATACTCACCATTAGATCATGTGAAGCAGGAAATTTTAGAAGCACGCGAGAAAGAGAAGCCTCAGCTGTGGTCAACACGAACCCCTGAAGAAGCCGCGGCTTATTGGAACGGACTCTTTGACCATCTAAATGAAGAGTAAAATTCTTAGACCTTTTCATCAGACATTTGCCCAATCAATACGAGAAAGTTTATCATATCATTTGAAATAATCTTCTCCCCAATGATGCTTGTTTTAAACATGGTTATCAAAGTGTGGGTTTCTGAAGAGGCACTAGTTTAGGAATGTTGAGAATAGGAACATTGTGTTGGAAAATTCTCTTTTTCTTTGAGTGATCGAAGCAGCATGAACAAATTCTAACGTTGTGTTAAACGACGGAGAAAGCCCGACCTTCTGATTCAGATTCAGATGAATATGGAGCTTATCATTGCAATATAAAGAGATGGAACAAAACATTATTGATCTTTCTTTAATGTTGGTTTAGTGCCTGTACATGGTGATTCTGCTAAGGTACATGTCTTGCATGGTTTTCATATGGTCTCGATGGTCATCATTGGATCATGTGGTGCCCACTCCGATGACCTAGATCACCGGACAATGCAAGAAAAACAGGTTAGTCATGGATAGTAACTTTGACGACAGACCGTGTTTGCTGAGTGTGAAAGAGACTAGAAAATGTGCTTCCAGTGTTCCTGTGAATGGTTATAGCAATGGAAGGTCCTTTAAATATAGTAGTCCCCATTTCAACAATGAGGATTTTTGCTATATTATCTCCTTGTTTAAACTTGAAACCCGGTGTCCAGTAAACGATACAACAATGGAAGATCTTAAGACGAGTCCAGAACCTAAATGATGTCGGAAAAAAAAAAAACTGTAACGAAACTACCTATATAGCCCTAGAATTATATGCACTATATATGAATTGACTGACATCAAAAGTTGAAAGTTCATTTACATGTTTTTTTTCAAGTAGATAACACAGAAAATTCATGTGTTATGCATCAATCTCATTTACATAGAGCATCTTTAATTTTTTCTAGCTACAGCCTCTTTAATTTAACACCTTTGAGAGTACAAAACTACTTACATGTTCTGTTTGACAAAGCATCACACATAGCTTCTAGGGAGGGCCACTATTTATGACATAGTAGAACATTACAAAAAATATTTAATGTCTAGCTGTTTGACAATTAGCTTAAGAATTCTGGATTAAGTTTTATAAAAACATGTTTGATCTTTGTTTCTAAAATTTTCCCTGGATGAGTTCACTCTTGTACGAGCAGCAAAATTACCTGATGTGATCTTGCAAAAGTGAGGTCTGAGAAGGATGGTGCATACACAAATATATTTCTTCTACCTTATGAGGGTAGATAGATTGTTTCTGATAAATACGAGCAACATATTCTTTAAATTTAATACTATAGAGTAAAGACATACTGTTGAATGATTCTTTCAACCCTGTGCCAATCTTGAAAAATGATCTTTCTCATAGTTGAAATGGACCATTGAAAAAATCAAGCATTATCACATTTAAATTTGAAGTGAAGTGAGTAAATGTGAATGCTTTTACCTGACATAATTGAGGGGGCCTAACAATTTTGAAAATCCTTGTTATTAAATTTAGCAGCAAAGGCAATTAATAGAAGAAAAAAATGTATTTTCTCATTGCAAAAGTAGCCCCATGGCAAAGTCAAGAAGTTCAATTCTTGTACCATTTGCCTTACAATTTAGGTGTAAATTAATGGTAGTGGGTGAGTTGACTAAATTTTAAATAATTTTTTCTTGTCGTAAGTACTTCTTTTATTATTCTGTCTCAAATTATTCATCGTGATTTTTAAAAATTGTCATAGTACATGTCTTAATTCATTTCATTTTTTGTTCTTTCTATTTTCAAAATAGATGCAATGCCTACTTAGCGGTAAGCCGGTAACCTTGTCACCCCTTGTGATTCCTAATTTTAAGTAAAATTAAAATAAAATAAAATAAATGTTTGAATTTATGATAGTTGGAAACAATCAAATTTATAGGAAAAATTACAGAAATCCCACTTTTTAGTTTACTTATTACCATTATCCCCTATGAGTTTTACAAATTTCCAAAATCCCTCATTTTCGCGCATCAGATTAGTGTATCTCGTGCATCAGATTAGTGTATTTCGCGCATCAGATTAGTGTATCATGTATAAAATGTACATCATATTAGTGTATCATGTATAAAATGTAATGTATCTTACTTAACGATTAATGTATCTCGCGTATCAGATTAATGTATCAGCGCTTATATTATTGTATCAGTTTGAGGGATTTATGTAATTATAAACTTTTAAGGGATAGATTGTAATTTTTCCTTAAAAGTATGTGATTTCTGTAATTTGCCCAATTTTATAAGGGTTATTTATTATGACGATATTTTACTATAGCAATTTGATTTTTCTTCATAGTCAAATTTTTATGTTATATTTCTACAATTACATTCTACTTATAACAGCAATGTCATTCATTATATAAAATTGTTCCATTTTAAAATCACACTTAAATATTATGTAATAATAATTTATAAGAATTTGATATAAAAAAATTCACAAATATATAGTTTGCCTTAAGGCTGGGCACCGGACCGGAACGAACCGGTACCGGACCGGAATGGGACGGTTTGACCGGGTTGTTGACCGGTACCGGGATGAACCGGACCGGAACTACCGGGATGGAGGCTCGGTTCCGTCCCGTCCCACTATATACCGGGATAGAACCGGGACGGACCGGAATGGACCAGAACGGAACGGGATGGGATAAATGGGACGGCACATATAGCTATTTCAAAAAATAATTATATTTTTTGAGTTATTTTGAATTACGAAAATATGAATTTTTATTTTTTTTCTAAGTTATATTAGTAATTAGTTTATATTATTTAAGTTTTAAAATTTATAATAATTTTACTTAAGTTTATTTTAAAGATATTTTTTTTTAATTTTTACGTATATAAGTTTGTAAGTTAAGTTTAATAAAGTTGTAGAGCTTATGTAGTTATGTTATAAGTTTTAAAGATTTGAATCTTTTGAAGTTTATAAGTTATTAAGTTATACTTATAACTTATAAGTTAAATAACTTAAGTTTGTAATTTTAAATATTAAATAAACAAAAAAAAAATGCTAATAAAAGTAAATAATGACAAAAATATTATTTTTTATTTTAATTAAAAATGATTTACCGGGACCGGACCCGGAACGGAACCGGGATGAACCGGTACCGGTATACCGGTACCAAATTATGATACCGTTCCGTTCCGTGTACCGGTTCAATGTATCCCGTCCCGTGTACCGGTTCAATGTATCCCGTCCCGTCCCGAATACTACCGGACCGGAACGAACCGGAATGGTACCGGAACGGTACCGGTACAACCCGTTCCGGTGGCCAGCCTTACACTAAGGTTGTGGAATAGTTACATGTGTCTTGGATATAATTGAATTTACGCACTAAATACATAAGGTCATAAGATATGTGTCACTGGAGACTTGCATGGAAATGCATATTAAGATACTTACTGCTTTGCTTGTGCTAGCTAGTATGTCTTTTACTAGATCTCAGACTTGATGATAACTCTCCTTCGGGAGGATAGAAGGTTAACTGAATACGTTGGCAGATGGAATAAATATTTAAGTTTTCTTCCTCTATAAGTTTACACTTTCGATGAGGTACACAATTTAACATGGTATAAAAGCGCACAGTTTCTGGGTTAAAAGTTCAGTGCGTACCATTACACAGAATACTCCCATATGCGGAAGATAAAAGAATCAGGTCCATGTGTGCACTGCGGGTTGCATTAGGATATATGAATACATAAAATTTGCTTCATTAGAAGTTAAAATTTTAAGATGAAATGGAACACCCATCTATTGAACACAATATTATTACTATTTGATGCATTTGTGTACCACTAGTGAATGACTTTTCTTGTTTTTATTTTTTCTGAAACTGAATCAGTCAGTAAGATTCCTTGAAATAGAGCAAATATCCAAAGTTCTAAAACAACTTTCACCAATTCCAACTTACAAAACAACCAATAGTACTACTATGGCTCCTATAAGAAACCACACTAATCACACCAAAATAGAGTCTCCAACAAAAAGATATCCCTTGGCAACCATAGTAATCATTCTTGTTTTTATATATGAAGTAAAGAAATTTCATTGATGGCATCAAGAAGATGCAAAATAAAAGAACAAAAGGATGCTAAATTATAAAAAAATAGGTGTTGGCTCCAAAACATACTAGCTATAGCTCTAGGGAGCTAACAAAATCCAAAAAGGTATTGGGGGAATTTACAGGGGAGCGCTTGCACTAACTATAGAGTAACAAAATACATTTAGACTTGAGTATTGGATTAGTAGTTAATAAACCATCAAAACACGTGTTGTTCCTTTCTTCCCATACTACCCAGAAAATCATGCTGGAATCATATTCTAGATTTCTTGATGGGTTTACCATAGAAAGTTCTTACTCTGACTCTTGAGTGCATACACAACATCAATAGTATTGACCGTTTTCTGATGAGCATGCTCAATACAGGTAACAACATTATGAATCACATTCTCTAGAAAATCACTCACGTGTCTCCCCATAGATAATGCCACTGATACGCTTCACTCCTTCTCTATGAGCCAAAAGGCTAATGGACTATTTTGTGATACCTTGAGTGTTATCACGGAGGACCTTATAGTGTCGTTTTGCTCTTCTATTTCCCAATCATTTTACTTCCTTTTCTACTACCCTACAAGTTTTATCAACCAAGAATTTCT
>JAJOOO010014347.1:0-32160 GCA_029582685.1 Solanum piurae | reverse complement strand
TTATGACCATCTGAAGTTGACCCATCAATAATTTTCAGCTAACTGGCTGTTGACTCTCATCTACGGTCAGACCTACGGACCGTGGATCGAACGACGGTCCGTGCTGGTCGACCGTAGTTCGTGTCAGAGGTTGGGTAGAGGAGGTCTCGATCTACGGACACAGACCACGGACCGTGGTCTGATCTACGGACCGTAGGTCTGTCCGTGGGTCGAGACTTAGTCGATTTTCTGACTGAGTTCTGGCATTTGAGGTAAGTAATGCGAGATTGAGAATCTTTCATAAGGGTGTGTCACAACTTGAATCCTTGAGTACACAATTGATCTTTGCATGAGTAGTTTGAGTATTATTGTGTATGTTCATGATTGAGTCTTGTATAGCACTATTTTAGACATCCTTTTTGAACTGCTGAACTTGAGTTTTACTTGAGGACAAGCAAAAGTTTATGTTAGGGGTGTTGATGAGTCCACAAATTGGACTCATTTAGGGCTTTATTTTGATAGAAATATTGTCCTCAAATGCTTGTTTTAACTCAATATCTGATCAAAACTCTTAAGTTTCAGGTATTTGAAGTTTGAGTGAAAGCATGGACACTTATGCGCAAAAAGGAACAAAAAGGCTGAAAAGAACGAAGAAACTGAAGCCTGAGCATCGCCAAGTACACTTGGCGAGTCACCGAAGGGACATACTCCGCCCTTTGTTCCAGTACGCGAAGCCCTGAAGGAAGAGGATCAAAAAGGTGAAGAAAGTAGCAGTCGGCGCTTCGCCAAATAGTTCCGCAAAGCAGAAATATACCGCCCAATGATCCAGGACACAAACATGCTGAAGGCAAAGAACAAATGGCGATGAACCAGAAGAAATGAGAATCGCCGATTCGATCGGTGATCGTGACTAACCTCGCTGAACGATCCACCATAGCACTATTTTTTGAAACTATAAATACTAGCTCTTCACTAGTTTTTGAGAGTCCGAACATTATTGTAATTTTGAGACTTAGAATATTAGTTTGTTCATATTTTCTCTCAAGTTTGGAGAGGGTTTTTGGGAGACTTGAAGAAAGGAGCTCATCTTTCCCAAGTTGGAAGTGGGTCTTCTCTATTCATCTTCCTTTTCTTAAATCAAGGTTTAATTTCTTATACCCATTTGATTTCACTATTATTTTAGATGTATTTTATTATTTCTTGATGTGTGGCTAAAAAACCCCATTCTTGGGGTGTGATTTAGCAAATATGAGTTGATATTATTGTTGAGTCTTGCTTGCTGATAGGTTAGATGTATTTTAATGATGGTTTCACCTAGTGTTGTGGTTTAATTTAATGGGTTTGTAGTTGCAAATACAAAACCACCCATGTGCTTTCGACTTGCCCAAGAGGGAGGTCGCAAAACCAAGACTGCTAGACTGATGGCCTAAGGAGTGGGTCGACATGAGGTTCAGCCCGAGAGGGTGAGCCCTAATCCCATATCCTAACACTCAGCTCGAGAGAGTGAATAGGGTAAGGTCCTTCATGCGGCAAATGGGTATCCGAGAAGAACCTATTTGAAACGGGGTAAGTTGCTCGAGAGAGAACTTATTTCCATCTAAAGCTTAGCCTAGTTACTATTATCTTGAAAATTTCATATTGAAAGCATGTACCCCTCGATTTATCTCAACTTGTATTGCGGTCACACCCAAGAACTTCTCCCCATACTTGTTATCATTTTTACTAAACTTGTGACAAAACCCCCATCGATATTTGACACTTTCGTGTCACCTCCCTTAATTTACAATGTTTTTATTCATAAATTTATTTAGCTACGATTAATTAGAATGAAATTCGAATTAACTACATATTCTCAAAACCACTCCCTTGGGACACGACCCCAACCTTTGGCATGGGTTACTATATTATCGACGATCGTAGACACTCAAACCGTAGCTTAGTGTCGTTGGTCACGATAAGCATCAAGTAGCAGCAGTAGTAGCAGACCTAGGAGGCATAGGAGTTGTAGAGGGGCTAGAAGTCACAGAAGGAACAACACTAGATATACCTGAAGGCCCATGGGCCGGAGTAGGCAACACTACCTCTACAGGTAATGTTTCAGTATCGGGGATATCTCCACCAAGGTTGCCTTCTTCTTCTCGCCTCGTCCTTTAGATACTCAGCCTCGATCCGCCGGATGTTGGTAGAAGATGTGGAAATCACTTCCACATCCTTTTTCATATCAAAGGGCACTCGGGCTCGTCTACACAGCTAGGTGATTAACACCAGAAAAGGTAGAGAGGTTTGGCGTTGTATAGCCCTCATGGTCATCTCTTGGCCCACAATTATACCCAAGTTGAGACTGCGCCCCTCAATAATGCAACCAAGATAGGATGCCTTCGTGTGGCGAAGAATAGACTCATTCTGGGATGGCATGACAGTGTTGCTAATAAAGCCAAACCAGTACCTCACTACAACATTGATGTCCTTCTTCTCTATTGGAGCTCCTGCCTCCAACCACCGAGGAGTTCCATCAGATATCAAAGGGGCCAACCACTTCTTCAGAGTCTCAAATGACTTGGTCTTGATCATGTATTGATAGTCATCAGAGATGTTGTTGGTGCATTCCAAAACTGCATTGATGTCATCACTGTCACATTTCAACTCCATGCCCCTGAAAACCACATAATCAACCAACTTGAATTTAACGGACTGCTTCTTCCCTTGAGGTACTAGGGCTCCACAGGCGGTGTAGAATTCCCGGACCCAGTTTGGAATGTAAGGGCCACGGGGTCTAGTGAATATTTGGAACTTGTGGGACCTCAAGCAACTCATAATCTCCGGGTGTCTGTCTAACACTTCATGAGTAGACAGTCTCTTCTCATCGATGATGGTCCTCAATCCCTCAATCTTCAGTCTATTCATAGACCGAGGAGGAGGACCCTATGCAGGTGGTGCTAAAACCACAGCCTGATCTGGAACAGGAGGACGACTAGTGGGCTGGGGAATCCTAATGTAGACGGATCATTCAAGCTCTTAGAACGTAGCTCAGCTCTCTGGGCTGACAATAACTCATCATCCTCAGGCTCAGAAGTGGTAGCCCGAGGATCCTGGTGCTCACCCTCACTCTCAGAAGTGGTGAGGTGAGTGGAATATATCCCATCACCATCGGAGCTGACCTCCGGTGATGTAGGAGCAGGTGCCTTTCCTTTTACCTTTCCCAGCGGTGATAGGAATTTTTGTGCCCCCTTGCCCGGGATGCAGCTGCATCCTCATTTATAGTGATTATATTTGCCCTCTTATGGGGAGGCATGTCTCTACCTACCACTTTTGGTCTATCAATATCTGCAAAACACACCAAAAAGAGTTAGAATGATTCAAGAAAAGTTCAAAAAAACAGGTCACAGATAGACTCGCCGAACTGATCGGTGAGTCGTCGAATCGCTTTGGCGAGCTAGATCGTGTTCGCCAAAAGGATTGGCTCAAAAAAATTCCAGAAAAATGGCATGTTGGTGATGGGAAGGCCCACTCGGTGAATCTTCGACATCTTTCGGCGAGCACAGATAATCCCGCCGAAAGTTGCAATGTATTTTAGGGGTTAGGGGCGCAGAAAGGGTGATCAAAGAACACATTCGGCAAGTCGGCGAGTGCACTCTGTGAACTCAAGCTTCTCGCCGAAAATTACAACACCCAAACTCAACAATGGCATGAAATTAAAGGCGATAAAGGGGGACTCGGCAAACTGTAGAGTGGTTCGACGAGCTCGACCCAGCTCACCAAACTGTCCAACGTGTCATTTTAAACCCCAACTTCTAAAATCAACCCTGTTACCCCCGAAAACAAAATCAAAACAAACACATTTTCAATTAGACTCTGACCCATAAGGCCCATTCCACCGGGTTACTCAGACTTTCCTCGATTTGGCCAAAAATGGCCATTTGACGACTTTAGCCCTTAAGAATGACGTCAAACGCTCCATCATTGGGCAAAGCACGTCATGTAGTACAAATTTGGGTTACTCAAACTTCACCCGACTAGACCCAACAATAATTAAGCACAACCTGACAATTTATGATCAATTTTAAGGCACGAAATTCGGGAAATCAACAACTTAGGCAATTAATGCATGATATCGAAATTAAAACAGGCAAATAAGCACACATTCACAATTTCAGAGAGGCGCAACACACATCAATAAGAACAATACAATTGCAAATGAGTTAACCACTAAATACGAGTTTGGGGTTTGGAAAACCAACCTTTAATGCCGAATATGAGAATTTGTAAAGCTAGGCGGCAAAGTATCCAACTCCGAACACAGATTCAATGACTAGAAAGCGGTAAAATGCATAAAATATGGGAAATAGAGTGCGGATGTGATTTTGTGAAGTTAAAAAGTGAGGGAATGTGAAAGAGTTTGAACTTTTAAACCTTTGGCCTTTTAAAAATCGTTCAGTTCGCGCCCTTTTGGCAATATTAGTCGGCCTCGCCGAGTTTTATAGGACCTCCAGTTAATGTGGGGGGTCCAAACGGCGGACAAAGTCGGGCTCGTTGACCTGTTCGACGATTCGCCGAATTGTCCATGGGCCCGCCGAGTTTTACAGACTCCAACTTCATAATTTCTTGTGTCCAACGGTGGTCTAAGTCGGGCTCGCCGACCTCTTCGGCGAGTCGCCGACTGGACATTTTGCTCGCCAACCTGCACTTTTCAAACACATTCCACATTTTCAACCTGCACAATCAACACACATTATTCCAAAAACAAAAAGAAAGCAAATAAAAACTTGGGTTGCCTCCCAAGCAACGCCTTAGTTAACGTTGTGGCACGACGCAAGTCCTCGCTCAAACTTCATTCTTGGGTTCGTCATAGTGTCACTAGGCAACCCCCCTTGTTGTCTCAGACTTAAATGGGAAGAAATTTGACCCATTTGGGTCTCCAACTGCTTGATAGAGATAGAATGAGAAGTGACTGTTTGGTTAAGGGTCGATACACCTTCGTTCATCTCTTTCAAGATATTATCGGACCCCTCAACCTTGTCGAGAATACGAGAGAG
The DNA here is from genome assembly GCA_029582685.1 of Solanum piurae. Classification (NCBI taxonomy): domain Eukaryota; kingdom Viridiplantae; phylum Streptophyta; class Magnoliopsida; order Solanales; family Solanaceae; genus Solanum; species Solanum piurae. The sequence continues at coordinate 27,148 of JAJOOO010014347.1, read as the reverse complement.
CATATCCTCAGACCGGCCACCCTCAGAATCTTTGGGCTTTTGACGCTCGTGGGGAGGAACATACATATCCTTCTTCCTGTCTCTTTCCTTCCAAGTGGGGTTATAATCCCTCCACTCTCAATCACGATCTCTCCAGCCCTCGTCCTTGTTCCAACCTTGGTTACCACCCTGCCTTGGGTAGATATCACGATAACCTCCTCATTGGTTGGCTAGGAAGTTCACTTCCTCATTGTACATCGCTTCAAACTTGGCCTCATCGGGGTTTACACACCCCACACTCACAACATTGACACTTCTAGCACCAGCTCCCATGACATTTTGGCCAAAATGTGTAGTTGGGTCATCATCTTTGCCATGTTTTGGTACCTCTCTTGGTCTTTCTCAAGCTGCTCCTTTGTCAATTTAAAAGTGAGAGGGGAGACCTGATCTTCACGGGTGTACCATTGCCGATTAATTTTGGTCATACCATCCAAAAGTTGGGCTGCTATAATGTAAGGTTGTTGCATCAAACCTCCTGGAGAAAGTTGTTCAGTTATGCCCTTGTTCACCGAATCAATGCTTCGGTAAAAATATTGCAGCAAAACGTTGTCGGAAAAACCATGAGTTGGGCATTGCAGCACCAACTTCTGAAATCTTAGCCAAGTCTCATGAATTGGCTCACCCTCTAAATGCTTGAAGTTTTGGATGTTGTCCCGAAGTGTCATCATCTTCGAAGGAAGGAAAAATTGCACTTGAAAAGCAGTGACAAGCTCTTCCCACGAAGTGATGGAGTCTCTTGGCAATTCAGCCAACCACTTACATGTTTCACCCATTAAGGAAAATAGGAACAACCTCAATCGGACCGACTCTTGGGATATGTTCTTGAAGGAGAACAGCCCGTAAACATCAATAAAGTTTCTTATATGCTCATGGGGATCCTCATAAGCCAACCCACCAAACAACCCTTTCAATTGCAAGAGTTGCAACATGGTGCTTGTAATGTGGAACACAACGTTCCCTTCAGCCGGAGGCAAGCGAATGACACCAATTCCACCCATTAGATGAGGTTCATTAACATTCGGCTCATTGACATCGTTGAGGTTGTCGATGTCATCTTGGTGGCCCACTTGGCTACCAGTGCTTCCGTTGAGACTCATTTCCTCTGTTTCAAACAGCAACACAAAACCCGAAACTAAAAGTAAGTAGATTCAACTATGACTAAAAAGAACAAAATTTAACTTCACCAAAGGAACCTCAAACAACACCACTCCCCGACAGCGGTGCCATTTTGATTAATAACGTTTCAAAGACACTTCATCCAATTCTAAGCGTCAACGATCATTAATCAGTGTATAACCCAATTAAGTAAGTTGGTGTCTTATCCCACAAGGAGCGGTACGTGTTTGGGATTCAATAGGAAAGTGTGAACAAGGTCAAATCAGTCATAGAAATAGAAATTATCGAATAAAGACATCATTCAAATTAGGGGGTGACACGAATGTCAAATGGGGGTTTTGGTTTGAAATTAGCAAGTACAAACCGCGGAAAACAATACGAAATAATAATAATGAGACGGATTCTTGGGATGTGATTCGATTATAGGCTAATATAGGCAAATGGGTGATTGCAACTATTAGAAAATAGCTAAATATTAGTGAGTAAGCTAGACTATAGAGAAGGTAAACTTTCTCTCGAACAATTTACCCCGAATCAAGTTGATTTCTCTCGAACATCAACAAGCATGCAAACTAAGAACAACCCACGCCGTAGTCCATTTACTCTCTCGAGCTGAATGTATGGAATTGGATTTAGGATTCACTCTCTCGAGCTGAACCCATGACAACCCAATACCCACAGACCTTCAATCAATAATCTTAGTCTTAAAACCTCTCTCTCGAGCAAGACAAAAACACAAGAGTAGAACTGTATTTGCAACTACAATTCTTAAATTAAACCACAATTAATGATTGAACTCACTTCTAGATAGCATTTAAACTAACAATTAGCAATACCCATAAACTAAATCAGCCCATAATCACATAATCACACCCCAAGAATTGGGGTTTTAGCTAGATATCATAAAAAGATAAAAATCGTTACCAAATTGAGTTTCTATCAACTGGGTAAGATTGATTTCGTCTTTACAATGTTCCAGTTCGAAGAATCTCAAAGACTCACTTCCAATTTCTCAAAAGTGAAAAACTTCAATTCTTCAAAGCTAAAGAAAAACTAGCGAAAACTTGTCTCTCAGTTCCAAACTTAATAATCGACTAAGATATTATGATATTAGATACTAATTGATACTAAATTAAATGTTCAAAAACGTATTTATAGTCGCCAAAAATGTACTACGAAGTGTCACTCGGCGAAGTAAGTCAAGCTTGCCGAACCACTCGGTGATCCGCCCTTTGGTCATTTTCATCGCCCTTCTGCCTTGGCCTTCAGCATCCTCAAGGTTTGTAACTTTAGGCGATCCAATACAACATCGCGGAACCACTCGGCGATCCGCCGACTGCTCCTTTCTCTCGCCAACTTGGTTCTTTCCTTCAGGGCTTGGCACACTGAAACTTTAGGCGGTCAAGCAGCCATTCGGCGACTCGCCAAGTGGACTTGGCGATCACCAGGCTTGCTTTTCTTCATTCTTTCAGTTCGCTTCATTCCTTTTTGCAAATTAGTGTCCTTTCTTTGTTCCTCAATCCATATACCTAGAAATCAAGGGTTTTACATAAGTTATTGGCACAAAATAAGCATTTGAGAACACTAAATCTATATGAATAAGGCCTTAAATGAGTCCAAATCTCTGACTCATCAGACCCAATCATGAACATCAAACTCAAAATCTCTTCTTCTAACATCGGCATGGGACTTTTGTCGACTTTGAGCTATTTTCAACCTTTTTCTAATAAGTCAAACTTTCTCCATATCCTCATGTACCAATTCGGGACCTATCAAAGCAACTTCACCTACTTTAAACAAACCTATAGGAGATCTACACCTCGAAACATCAATAATTTATTCATGAATAGTTTTTATTTAAGACTTTATCCTCTTTATCATGATGAATTTTTCAAAGAGAATATTTTTAAATTATGCATTACGCTCATGTCAAAGTGTATGCGCAGTTTCATGCCATGTTATGAATATCCTCACGTTAGAAATGGCATCATGTGTCGACCACATTTAGGGTGCAGGCTCGGGGGTGATAAATTTGATATCAAAGCACAAAGTTGAAGTGTTTTAGGGAGTCTATGAAACTGTGTCAGTGGAATCCTTTTATTGTTACGAGGACTCCACTTTTATAAATGAGATACTGATATTTAAGAAAAGTTTTTTTTTCTTTCATACTCTTGATCATCCAACTGAGTTGACCCCTAAGGAACTTCTGCAAAATGTGTGCTCCAATTCTTCCGCCTATACTTCATCTATCAGGTGGTAGAAATAGTAAAGCTCAAATCCTTATCGATGGATAGTCTCAATTAAAACCATCAAAAAGTAAAGAGATTGCACAAGGGCTTGAAAAGAGCTCAAGTGCATTTAACCTTATTTGATTTGAAAAGATGCACCTTTGTTGGTTCTCATAAAGCCGTTAGTGCATGCACCTTCTATGGTTCTCATAAATCATGCATTGAGCTATAGTATGATATGCTCTCAAACCCCTGTTAGAACCTTTCTATAGATGATACCTTTGGGCCAATTCTTATTTCTTAGCACAAGAAACAAACATATCATCCAAGAAAGAATTTAAAATACTGTTGCATCTCAACATATTACATGTTGCACTAATAGGTGAATTTACATAAATCCAACTCCAGTCAAACCACCAATATTGGTCTCTTTGATAATAGTTGCCCAAATGTACGACTCCAACATAATGAAGGAAAGACCTATTGGCTTCAAACTGCTAATGCTACCATGTACCAATAACAGCATATTTCACACTACAATTACTAACACAAGAATAAATCAATGAAGTTTACAAGGGACTGACATGACCAAACCTAAATAAAAAAGCCAACTGTATAAACCATAAGTTCTAATTTTCCTTTTTACTCTTTTTCATTTCTGTTGTTGAAAAAATAAATAAAACCCAAAAGCAAACCAAAAATCACCCGCAAGGACCTGTGTCTATTTATAGCTTGGGTTTAGGTAGTGATGCGGATATGATGTATGTTGAGAGGAATGCCCAGGCATGCCTCTCATTATCCGAGGAGTACAAATCTCTCTTAGCATCAACAACTTCAATTTCTCATTTCTCTCAACGGCCAGTCTTGGGACGTTTCATGCCACTAGTATTGAAAGGAGAGACACTGCCACTTGGTCCAGGGCTCTCTTCCCTAAAATTTGAATTTAGCATCGCCAGTTCACGCAATTGCTGTCTCTTTATGTAGTCCTCTGATTCATCCTGTAGATAAAAGCAGTGCAAAAAATTAAATACTCATTTGCTACAAAAAAGAAGTGCACCTAATAGGAGAATTTCTTCTCATCAAAGAAAAAAGGGAAGTAAATAAATTCTATCTAGAAGCCACTGATGATATCTCAATATGCAATATGTTAACGGTCAAGTTTACTTAAAATAGTTGTCGTGGTCAACCACCTCTATCGTTGACTTTTTTCCAAAAAAAAGATAAGGTAACAAAATTATAGCTTCTCTACAATCAACTGCAAACTTATTTCATTTTTGGGTGCTCTCAAATATGCTACAAAGTGATACAAAACCACAAAGAGGGAACAAATCTGAGATACATACCACCGGCTTGAGCAACTCCTCTATGATTTCCTGTGCCTGTCTCAATCTAATATCCACAACGCTGGCTGGCAAATCAGCTTCAATTAAAATGTGGAGTGGTTCATTCAGGTGCTCATATCCTGGTCTTCCCCTTAGTTTCTCCTCCTTGAAATTATCAATCATGAAAATATGTTGGAACTCCAATGATACAGCGTGCACAGATGACTCCACAAGATACAGTAAACTACCAAGAAATGAGTCTACAAATTGAATAGTCTCTAACTGATGTGCTGATTGCGAATGAAACGGGTGGAAGCTACTACAGAATGCCGTGTTGATTACTAATGAAGGTGTAGATTCCAGAATCAACCAGAAGAAACCTGGTATACTAGGCAAGCTGGACATAGAGAATGCATATGATCATGTCAACTGGAGCTATGTACTACCTTCTGAAGATCTTGGGAAAAATGGGCTTCGGGCAGAAATGGTTGAGATGGATTAAGTATTGTATTTCAACTGTCAAGTTTTCGGTGCTTATTAGTGGAGCAGCCCCAGCAAAATTTTTCGATACTCAGAGAAGTCTCAGGCAAGGTGACCCTTTGTCACCTTTTTTGTTTTTAGTCACACTATGGAGGGGTGAATAGTATGATCAAAACAAAAAACAACAAAGCCTGGTTCAAAGGTTCTGATGTTGCCAGAGAGGGTAGTGACAGTTTGGAGGTGACATTGACACACCTATGGTATGCAGATGATACCCTAGTTTTTTGTGATGCTGAGGAACAACAACTAAAATATCTGAGGGTTATGCTAATTCTATTTGAAGGAGTTTCTGGACTACATATCAATTGAGGAAGAGCTTGGTGTATCCAATCAATGAAGTCACAAATATGGTCTGCCTCGCAGCAATCGCTAGTGGGGAAATTGGTACTCTGCCAACAACTTACATGGGCATGCCTCTAGGTGCCAAATTCAACTTTGTTGATATATGGAATGGTGTGGGGGAGAACTGTGGAAAAAAAAAATTGGCTAGATGGAAAACTCACTATTTGTCCTTGGGAGGCAGACCGACTCTCATCAATTCAGTCGAAGATGCCTTGCCAACTACATGATGACCTTGTTCTCAATACCAGCAGCAGTCATCAAGAGACTGGACACTATTGGGAGAAAATCACTATGGCATGGAAACAAGGAGAGGAAAGGCTTTCATCTGGTGAAGTGAAAGTAGTGATAACTGGCTAGAAGACAGGGTATAGGGATAAAGAACCTGAAGGTGCAGAGTAAAGCTTTCAGAATAAAGGGGTTGTGGAAGTTGTCAATGATAATCAGATGCTATGGAAAAGGGTAATAAGTGCAAAATATGAAGGTGCAGATATGTGAATGACATAGAAGTGACTACACCTTATGGAGTAAGTTTGTGGAGATCAATAAGAGGCCTATGGGATGAAGTTAAGAGTAATGCAAGGATCAAAGTTTTATATGGAAGCAAGACAAGATTCTGGAAAGATGAGTGACATGAAAACGGAAACCTAGAGGCTAGAAGTACTTTTTCCTAACATGTATAATATAGTTCTGGGACAACAAAATACCATAGCATAGTTATGGACAAATCAGGGGTGGAGCTTTAATTTCAGAAGACAATTTAATGATGGGGAAATAGTAGGAGTGTCCGAATTTTTCAACATTGTGGAAGCTTTCAATAGGCGACAAACAGGGGAAGATGTTATGTGGTGGAAGTGCAATAGCATAAGAAAATTCAAAGTTAACTCAGCCTATAGGTTGATGGATCAGACAAACCCACAAACACACAATTAGTCATGAAAACAAATATGGAGAAGCAGCATACCTCATAAAGTTTCATACTTCATATGGTTGTGGGCCAAAGAAGCTGCTCTGACTCAAGATAACTTGACGAAAAGAGGGATAACGTTATGCTCTAAATGTTTCCTTTGTGAGGATAACTTGGTGAACCATTTATTTTTTTGATAAAGGTAACATTTGAACCATTTATTCCTACACTGCAAGTATACCCAACAACTATGGAGGTTTTTTTTAACCTCAAAGGCATCTCTTGGACATTGCCCAGAAAGGTTTCAAAATCTTTAAAGAGTTGGGAGGTAGCAAGGGTGAATGCAAAGGACAGAAACAGATGGAGAATTATCCTTGCAAGTATATGGTGGACTAATTGGAAAGAAAGGAATTCTAGGTATTTTGAGAGCATAGAAAATAGTGTCCAGAAGGTTCAGTTGAGCTGCATTTTATTGTTATGTTTTTGGTGTAATCAGTTATATTCCGATGACAGTATCTATAATTGAAGATTTAGGCTCAATATAGACTGAAAACACTGGAAATTAAGACATCTGTGTATGCAGTACAACCCATGTACTGTTTTATGATATAATACAAAGTTATCTATTTCAAAAAAAAAAAGCCATAGTTCTGTAGTAACTAAACTTCAAATACCAAAATATGGTCTATATTCCAACTAACATTGTTAGTAATAATAAACAAAAAAATCATAATGGAACTATCATTAAACAGAAATTTGATAAATGCAGTATGATTCTCTTGGTTTATCGAGTTCCACTATACTGACGGACTTGTAATTCACACAACTTTTGGTTTTCTCTGAACTAAAGAGCACTTATTATCAGATGCAATAGCTTGTTTTTATTTCAAGCATCCCAAGAACTAGCACTCAACTTCTTTCACCATTTCTACTCTGTCCTTTGATTGTCTAGAATCTTGCTTTATCAGAAGACACTTCAATGCAGTCACTCAAATACATCTCCACACTAAATATCCACTTTGGATGGGCCACTTCATATTTAAGACCTTGGTTGCTAGGTAAGTCACACCCTTCTTATACAAATATACTTAAGAGGATTAATGTGAGGAAGCAATAACAAATAGAAAGATCCAGCTGCACTTCCTTTTTGAAATGCTAAGGAAAAACTTGCAGCCCATCAAAAGGATGTGGTAACCTCATATTTATTTACTTATTTATTCAAATTGGTCGAAGTAATAAGTAAAAGACCTGATAATTAATCAATCAATTGCCAAGACTCCAAACTAAATTGAAGTCGGAAAAACCTGACAATCATTGGCTCTAACAATGAATAGTTTATATATCTCTACAGTTATAGTTGTGATACAATCAACCACACAATCCAACAGTAGTGAGAAAGAAAAGAAGATGAAAACTACCTTGTCTGGATCTTTTATTGAGCCTTTTCCTCTAATAAAAACACGGCATCCTGTGGTAGCTTCCACCCGTTTCAATGAATTCCCTCTGGGGCCAAGAAGTCGCCCGACAAAATTGAACTGAAATCCAAAATGAAGTTAGTTCAAAGTTCACACAAGCCTATACTACTAAGCTATATACCTATTCAAAGCAAACTATGGTTAAACAACAGCACTAACAGCCTTACATTTGGATAAGTGTCTACTGGAATTTCTAACCGCAATATTCTTTTCACAGTGTACGAACTAGGACTTGCTGGGGCCCCTTGCCAGTCCATAGACATTCCAGGAGGTCCACTCAACCTCTGTAACAAATTTGAGAATTGGTATTTTAGATAAAAACAAGGAAAAATAACTAGCAAAGAAGAAGAGAACCAGTTATCTGACAGCACAAAATGCTTGGCACTTTGGATTGTAAAAATATAGAAGGATGCCAACTGAGAGATAATTAAGCACAAAAAAAGAAGCTACCAGTCCTGAAAGTGTTTAACAGGAACAAATTGCACACAGCTATACTGCTGAAACCAGTCAGAGTATTAACCTTAACTATAATTGATGTGACAGCCAGTATAACTATAACTGATGAAACAATCAGTATGCAATAATAGCCTCCAAAACGAGCTAGAAACCGTCTGTATCTTCACACATTGTCCAGCAAAAATCCCGCATTCTTACCTTCAAATTACTATACCCAGAGAAATGATAAAATAAAAATTCTCAGGGAATCAATTTTGCATTTTACGGGTTCACCTTTATTGTTTTTTTGGGGTGGGGGTCAATCTTCTGGTATTATGAGAAATTGATATGGAGAAACCCAAGAGATAATACATATACAATGAGTCAAACATCTTTGTTCCCAAAATATATTCAGAATATTGCTAAATTCGACAGTCACATCACCCTTGTTATCAAAAGATAATCTGAAGCTTCCAAAATTTGTGTCCATATTCTGTGTCAGTCACATCCTTAAGGCTGCAATATTATACATGTAATGCATTAGAGACTTGAGATCCCTCCAATGTCAACATATGCTTGTTTCAACTCTGGATCAATCAGATGACCGTACTCCGCCGCTTATGGACACATATAGCACCCAAAAGGAAATGCATGAGAAGGGAAACCAAAGACCTAGAAAATATCCACATCTGAAGAAGATAGCTTTGCAGCTAAACATTCTCTCCTTAAACAAAGTTTATCAAAACTAGTTGCGAGTAACATTGCACGACGTCCAAAGTTTTGGTTACAAGCAATGAACTGGGCACGAACGAGTCATGTAATTGCAGGACTCGGCTATCCTTGCTCAGTCCTTGATTGTGGACAAAAGATAAAATGATGCACACGGAGAAAAAATATCCTATGATCTACAACCAGATAATCAATTTGCAATATGATCATTCTTTTTTTGGGACTTTTACAAGGCAAAGAACCAATCTGCAACCTTGGGGCAAGAAAGGGTGATGTTCGGGTATGCTGCATTCTTCTCCACGGGCCCACTGTTGATCTCATCGACTCACACTAACCACACTCATACATCTAGCTTAAAATTGTTCTCTTAGTCTAATGCAGTCCTTGTGAACCTGAATAATTGTCGCCAGGTCCCTAACCTAAACTAAAATAAAAACCCAACTAAACTAAAATAGACAATTTCACTTTAAAGAATGAACGATATGAAGTGACAGCTCATATGTCCATGCAGACAACTCAATATTTCTAGAGGTTTACTGAAAATCAAGCAATCAATAACTATGCAAAAGTAGCTTGAAAAATCTTACTACGAGTAAAAGAACTTCATTTAATAAGTCAAATACTTCAAAAATCTTACATGCTGACAAGGAAGAAATACATGATTCATAGAAATTTAAATTAGAACAAGAAATCAGGCCTAGTATATTATATTAGTGTCATAAAATAAGCAGCTCCTTTTAGTGTCCAGTACGCCAAAATTACCAGTATGCTAAGATCAACCCAATATTTCTCGAGGTCTCCAGCATGTCCTTAATGCTGAAGAATCCAATGAGATTCCATTTTATTTGTTATGGAACCTGACCATGTAGACCAGGTTGTGAGGTATTTCCACCAAACTTATGCCAATAGTCAAATACACCCTTTGTCAAATCTAATAGTAGCATAATATATTTCAGGAAGACGAAAGTTTAAGAGCAGTACAGCTGCTTCAAGTAAAAATTATTTTGATTCCAGGACAAGATCGTCCAAATTGCATAGACAATGTTGCTACCTCCGAACGCTAATCCTCAAAGTGCACTCTGCATTATTTCTCTATAGGTAACTGTGTTCTCTATCTAGCCACTGCTATGGTTCCATTTAACAGCATCTAGAAAATTATGAGTCTTTTCCTTAGATAAAAGTGAAGCCCAACTCCTAAAGTACTAAGTTAGTAGAGTACTTTTAACTTATTTTTTTGAGAAAGCAAAAAGAAGTTATTAATAACTTATAATCAAATATAAAGCAGGCAGCTATTAAGTGCTAATTATTAAAAATAGTGAGGAACTCGGGATAATAAAAACAGTAAATTCACTCTATTTAGATTCTAGACTATGATTTATCACCAGATGCCACTTGTTTTGAAATAAGTGGCTGAAGCATATCTGCTTTCCTTAACCTATGAACATCAACTAGGCGTAACCTTCAATGGGTTAGGAATTCCTGTACACTTGGTCCACATACTCTAATGGATGAAAAAGCATGCTGCTCAATTCACTTGCATGTCTTAGGTGGTTAGTATGGAAAGAAAGGAATGGAGAAGCTTTTGAATGATTGGAATTAGCCGCTGTCAGATCAACAATCAATTGTAGTCTGCCTTGTACTGGTTGCAAAATCAAAGAGATCCTATCAGCCACTTATTTTGCTTAAAAAAATTTAAAAATGAATTTGCAATCACGCAGAACCGTAAAGCTCTAATTTTGCTTTTTCACATGGCTGACACTCTTCTCAAAAAAAAGCATGTATGTAGTACTTACTAAAAGAAGTAGGGTGGATTCAAAGTAACGAGATACTTCTGAAGATAAAAGAAAAAGAAACTGATTTATTTGGTATACTAAAGCACTTAGTCCAGAAACGGGCAAGCATGCTAATTAATAGTATATTTTATTGGTATAAAAAAAACTTATTAACAATAGTTGCCACAACACACTGTTCATACTCCATCGATGTGAAGACATTAAGAAAATTTATATCCATTTGCTTCAGTTGGACCCAACAGCAGTATTCAGTTAGGCAGACATTAACAGGATTGAACATATATACGTGTCCCACAAGATATAAAAGGATAGTCCAGTTAAGAGAAGACATTTACTACATTGATCCAAGTGTCAAAGATGACATCAGAAAAACAATTACCTCCTGGGGAAGTCCATTCCAACCACTCAATCCTGCTCCAGCAACATTTGACATAAGGTTTGCTGAACCCATAGGACTGGGACTTCTATGTCGCAATCTGTCTAGTTCACCAAATCCTTGGTTCGGCAGCATTCCAGAAACCCTTAAAATCTCTGAAACCCAGATCACATTTATCAAGCGCCAATCAATAATTAAGCAACAGGTTGATGACAAAGTAAAAACATAGTTTTAACACCACAGCCACTTTGATTATCACCAAAGGTTGGAAAAGGAATGTGGATTAAGCTTTACAAGATTAATAAGATAAACATATCATACCGTGTACCCAAGAGGAATGAGGTACACATTGTAAATATCATAAGACTTAAATTTTTTAATAAATTCAAGTTGCACGTAAAACCTTACTTATCGAAATTCCATCCCGAGTACATCCGAAGGTCACTAAACTGGCCAGTTATCATTTCCGGCAAGGATTTAGATCACATTCAAACCCACACACTCTCCAGCACATAATTCCACAAATGACTGCTCCATCACCTTACTTGTTTTTCCTCATTTTCAATTTCTTAAGCTTTTTAGTAGCGTGTAACAAGAGCATACAGCCAAAGGCTATAAGTGCCCTTAGGGTAACAATTTTTAACTGATATTAATTAATAAGACACACAATTTGCAGTCCAAACAAGCATCACTAAGCTTGAATAACAATTCTATAGTGATTATCGGCACAACCATGTTTTATCAATTTGAAAAGATACAATTTTCTGATTGTCTGGTTGTGATTTGTGAACATAAAGTTGGAAATGAAGCAATTTAGCATGTGTAAGTGTTGGAATTCTGTTCCATTTGCATCGCAAAAGGTAGAGATAGGAGTAAAATGTAAGTGATATCCAATTGAGTCGGATCTAAGTGGTAAAAATGCAAAAAAAAGGTAGATCCAATACAAGGAAGTAACCTTGATTCAAGAGTCTGCTACATATAGGAAGAACTTGCATAAAAGGTCCAAGCTTTTGATGTTCCGCCAACAGCTCTGACAAGTAGTGATTACTAACAAGAGAGATGAAGATTTGATGAGTAAGTTGATTGATTATATAACAGAAAATTAGGGAAAAAACAATTACCTGTCAACATCTGATGTACTTCTAATCTGGGGAGAAGCAGCTCTAGCAGGTGAAAAGTTGGTATTATATAAACCTGACATAGCTTTTTTCTTTTTTCCAGGGGGAACAAACTTTTACACTGAAAATGAAAATGGTAGTACCTAGCCGCACAAGAAAAGAAAAGAAAAGAATAGAAAAGACAACCCTTCAAAAGGGTTTTGTTTTTCTTCTTCTCTGTAAATAAAACAGATTTATATCTATTTTACTTACTATACTAGCTAGTACTAGTTAGTAAAATAAGTGTATCAAATTATATTTTGAAAAAATAGTATCTAATTTCATGATGGTTTTGGTCTAATAATTGTATGTCAACACAGACTGTGCTGTCCCCCTTCTCTTTCTGTCTAACGTGTGAATACAACAACAATCAGAATAAATATCAACCAAATTTCAAGGTTTTTTCTTTCCTGTCTAACCTTTGAGATTATCTTTTTAACCATTAAAGAATGTATTTTATAAGTATTTTTAAAATTTGTGTATACATTTGATTCGATGGAACGGGGCGATAATTATGTTGAATAATTTGTCTTATTAGATAGCGGATTTCAAATGAAAAATGATCAAACTACTCAAAATTAGCAACTTATTTACGAAAAATAGATTTAGTTTCAATATATTACATAAAAAAGAACAATACAGTATATTGTTTTATACAAATCATTCACCTCTCTCCCTTGTCTCTCCTCCGTCTCTCTTGTACTCTACTCTCTCATACCCTCTCCTTTTTCTCTCTCTCTGTCCTCTCTCTCTCCCTCTCTCACCTACTCTCCTCTCTCTCGCCCTCTCCCCCACTCAAAATACAATAATGCAACTTTATTAGAGCAAAAAATCATAAACCTCCCAACATTTTAACACCACCCCACAGTAAAGATAAAAAAAATAAAAAATCAAGAAAGCAGTTGAGTTTTCATACGCACCTAGTTAGAGTCTAGATCTAGTGAAGAAGGGAACAAAGATACAGTTCAACAACTATCTAGATCCTTTTTGCTTTAGGGTTTTGGTGTAAAAAACGTAAAGGTATTAGTGTGGTGACGGAGCATGATATAAGTGAGAATTTTGCATCATATTTCAATTGTATTCAAAAAATTATATTTTGTAATTTTGTATCAATTATATTTGTATTCATACGAATACACTATTCAGTCATCCTCTTACTCAAATGTAATTGTATCCATTCCTTGAACAATTTTTTCAGTGTCGAAACACTCTTTAAATTAATAAATATTAATTTATATGTAACACCCCGACTTTTCGAAACATCTAAAATTACTCGTATCTCCATGAAAAGACAAGGAGGGTGGGTAATAAATTAAGAATGATGTGGTATGTCCTATTTTAAGTGTTCAAGTGTTGCATCTCAAGTTTTGAAGTTAGGTAAGTGGCAAAATAAAAGTTGGCGGAAGTTATCGTAAGTTCCTTTTTAAAGATTTCTCTAAAATTTGGGTCAAATGTCTCAGAGGTTTTCTCCCAATATATAAAGAGTTATGGGGCCCATGACCTATCGAATCGAAGGTCTACGAGTCTAGTTTCCAACAGATCAAACCGTTTGTTCATACGACTTCAGAATAGAGAGATATTTGTGTTTTCGTGGGACTGCGCAAGAAGACACATGAGGTGGGACCCTAGGTCGGTGGAACTTTACATATATCTTCTTCTTCGGACCTTTTCTTCATTTTTTAGCTAAGAACCATAAAAATGAGAGAAACCCATTTCTAGGATCAACTAAAGTATAGATTTTCTCGACTTAAGTCCTTGACGAAAGTTGTTTTACGCATTGGGCTCATCATCGTGGTATGATTTGTTTTATCGATTTCGTAGCATATCACACTTTAGTGTTGGGACAACAAGGGTTTGGATATATTTGAAGGTTTTGAGGCGTATCACGAATTTAAGATCGAGGTAAGACCATTCTTTCATCGACTCTAGCTTTTATAAGCAACAAATAGCAAATTGCGACGGAAATACATATCTTTTATCGTATTGTCATGGTATCTTTTATTTTTGTATGTTGATTATGGTCCTACCTTGTTGTAGTATGGAGGGAGTTATGAGTAAAAGTCGTTAGGCAACGTGAATTCAGCGAAAAAGGTATGTTAAGGCTATTCTCTTCTTACGGCATGTTTCCTTAAAGCTTAGGAGCGATGTAATTGAGTTGTTATCGTTGTTATACTTGTAGCCATTATTGTTGATTGTTGGTTGCTGGTTTCTCGAGTGGATATAATCCTCTCTTATCGGGATTCTTATTCAGTAGTAGCGTCCCTATGTTGGACACGACTTAGAGGCAATTTGTATAGGTTGCTTATAACTAAATTGCTCGCTTTTAGCTATTGGATTGTTATTGTTTCCCTTTGGGTTATTGTGGTTAGCTACAAGAATGTGATCTATGCCTAGAAGGGCTATGTTCTACCAACAGGGCTATATTGACGCCTAGAAGGGTTATGAGTTGCCTATAGGGCTATATTGATGCCTAAAAGGGCTATGAGTTGCCTACGGGGACATGTTGTTGCCTAAGAGGGTTATGAGTTGCCTATATGCTATATTGATGCCTAAGAGAGCTATGTGCTGCCTACGGGGTTATACTTTTGCCTAAGAGTGCTATATGACTGCCTACGGGGCTAAGGGACTACTGATAGGGGTATATAGACTGATTGGCACCTTCTAGGGTTATGGGGGCCTGGGTAGGTGGTCTTATGTACTGTTTGTACCTGTCGAGCTCATGGGGGCTTGGTTAGGTTGTTGTTTTATTATTTTTGATAAGTTTAGATTTAGGAGCAGGTCAGTATGCTTATCTTATTCTTGATTTATTTACCGGATTATTCCAGTATATTAGGATATCTGCTCATAGTCTATTATCCTTCATACTCTGTACATTATTTTGTAGTGACGCCCCATTGCCTGGGAGCGCTGCATTCATGCATGCATGTCCCGACAGACGACCCAGTAGACCTCCTCAGCAGCAAGATTGACTTCTATCCGGTTGGCTAGCCTCTTTCCTCTGGAGCTGCCAGAGTTGGGAGGTTTGTTAGCTTTTGTTGTTTATATTTTCATGGGTAGGCTGGGCCCCTGTCCCGCCAATCTTTACTACTCTTAGAGGCTTGCAGACTAGTGTGTCAGGTTTATAGCTATGTTATGGCCATACTGGCCTAGTTTGTTGGTTTGCTGAAGTTTGTTAGTTGTGTGATGCATTGTCTTGATATACCTGCTTTCAGTTTCGGTATAGAGATCATGGTGGCCTCGATGGCCCAATCAGGACTTTTATGCTAGTTGGCTATTTCTTTATATGAACTCTTGGGAGTAGCTGTTTCTTTTATGGATCTGTTTATAGGGGCCTTGCCGGCCGAGGGCTTAATTTTAAGCCGAGATATACTTGTTTGTTTTCTTGACTGTGTGTGGCTGCCATGCGCTAGTAGAAAATGGTTCAGTAGGGTCGGCTCGAGCTTGAATTTTGGCATTAGGAGCCAGTTGCACCCCTTGAATCTGGGGCGTGACAAACTTAGTATCAGAGCAACGTCGTATCCTAGGGAGTCTGCAAGTCTTGTCTAGTAGAGTCTTGTTTATAAATGTGTTGTGCACCACATTTGATAAACAAGAAGCTACCGGACATGTTAGAATGCCTATCCTTCTTTTGCTCATCTCGTGCTATAGAACTGTGTCTTAAGGGTTGAGGTTTCTGGCTTATAATTGATATTTGTATGCAGATAGAGATGGTTGACACTAGACAGACCACAACTAGCCAGGGACTAGATACAACTACATGCGAGGGTACTCGCAAGGTACCACATGTGGAGACAGCCTATTGTGAGACCCAGGGGGAGACATCTTCTCAGCCCCCTATAGCTTCTCCACCGCTTCAGGAGCCTCCGAGGGCTACAAAACCCCCGGCTCCACCAGCAGTACCACCTCTCGTTCCTCCTATTCCATCTGACCAGGATTTCAAGAGTGCAGTATGTATGTTAGCACAGTTAGTAGCTGCACAGCGCCAGCCAATTATGCAAGATGTTGCCGGACCTTCTAAAGGACCCGAAAGTTCAAGAGTTCGTGAATTTCTTGCCTTGAATCCTCCACAGCATATAGGGACAGATCGTAGAGAGGATCCTCAACACTTTGTTGATCAGCTTCATAGGATCTTCAGAGTCATGCATGCCTCAGCGACTTAGTTAGTTGAGTTAGCATCATTTCGATTGCGTGATGTTGCAGTATTGTGGTATGAAAGTTGGGAGAGATCTAAGGGAAAAGATACATCTCTACCCACTTGTGATAGCTTTACAGAAGCTTTCATATATCACTATTTTCCTCGAGAGATTAGGGATGGCCGGGTGGACCAGTTTCTGAACCTCCGACAGGGTGGCATGAGTGTTCGAGTGTACGGGCTGAGATTTGATTCATTGGCTAGATATGCACCAGCATTTGTTGATATGATGCATGACAGGGTGTGTAGATTTGTGGGAGAGCTTGACTCAGACTATATCGAGGCTTGTTCTACCGCTGCGCTAAATGATAATATGGATATCTCGCGGATTCATGCCTTTGCACAGGGCATAGAGGATCGCCGACATCTACAGTATACGAGTGAGAGGGTCAAGAGAGAGAGACAGAAGAGGGCTAGGCCCGCTGGTTCACGGGGAGATTTTCAGGGTGGTCTCAGACCTCGATATTTTAGTAGGCCACCTAGACCTCCACCACAGCCGTTTCAGGGTAGTATATTTGATCATCAGGGCCAGTCAGGTCCAGGTAAGGGTTCACGAGCATCAGGCTCTCAGCAGCAGAGGGGTTCAGGCCAGGCTAGGACAGCACCGCCGCGTTGTGCTACTTACGGTAGGATGTGTTTCGGGAGGTGCAGACGGGGTTCCACAGGTTGTTATTCTTGTGGATATGAGGGGTACGGGTGGAGAAATTTCCCGACCATAGGTCAGGGTGGTATAGGTCAGTCGACCAGGTCAGAAGTAGGTTCCTCCTCATCAGCACAATCTACAGGATGTGGACCCTAGACTTCAATAGGTAGAGGTAGAGGTAGAAGCGGAGGCAGAGAGGGAGCATCTAGTTCTGGTAGTGGCCAGAACCGTACATATTCAGTAGTCGTTCGACAGAACTCAGAGTCATCACTATATGTTGTGACAGGTACATTGATTGTTTGCTCCCATTGTGTTTATTCTTTGATAGATCCTGGATTTACTCTTTCTTATGTTACTCCATTTATAGCGGGAAAGTTATGTATAGTAGCAGAGTCATTATATCAACCCTTTATTTTATCTACACCAGTTGGTGAGTCTATTATTGCCAGGAGAGTCTATCGAGGTTGCACGGTAGAAATTATCGACCGTCAGACCTCTGTAGACATGGTAGAATTAGAGATGGTTGATTTTGATGTCATTATGGGTATGGACTGGTTAGCGTCTTGTTATGCTAATGTTGAGTGCTGGACGAAGATTGTTAGATTCCACTTTCCAGGAAAGACAGTTCTCGAATGGAAAGGCGATACAACAATACCAAAAGGTAGGTTTATTTCCTATCTTAAGGCGAGGAGGATGATTACTAAGGGTTGTATTTATCATCTTGTTCACGTTCATAATATAGATGCAGAACCACCGACTCTTCAGTCTATTCCGGTAGTTAATGAGTTTCTAGATGTATTTCCAGACGAACTTCCTGGTATCCCTCCAGAATGAGAAATTGATTTTGCTATTGATATACTACCAGGTACACAACCCATATTTATCCCTCCTTATAGAATGGCTCCTGCTGAGATGAAGGAGTTGAAGGATCAGCTGAAAGATTTGTTTGATAAAGTCTTTATCAGGCCTAGTGCTTCACCATGGGGTGCACCTGTATTTTTTGTGAGAAAAAAGGATGGCTCGCTGAGGATGTGTATCGATTATCGACAGCTGAACAAGGCTACTATAAAGAATAGGTATCCCCTTCCGAGGATCGATGACTTGTTTGATCAACTACAAGGTGCTAAGTACTTCTCTAAGATTGATTTGAGATCAGGGAACCATCAGGTATGAGTTCGGGAGAAATATATTCCAAATACAACTTTCAGAACTAGATATGGGCATTTTGAGTTTTTGGTTATGTCTTTTGGATTGACCAATTCCCCGACAGTGTTGAAGGACTTAATGAATAGTATATTCTGGCTGTATCTAGATATGTTTGTGATTGTATTTATTGATGATATTTTGGTCTATTCGCATTCAAAAGTTGAGCATGCAGATCATTTGCGAGCAGTCCTTCAAGTTATTCGAGAGCAGGAATTTTATGTAAAGCTCTCTAAGTGTGAGTTCTGGTTGAGCTCTGTGGCTTTCCTAGGCCATATTGTATCAGATGCAGGCATTACAGTTGATACATAGAAGATTGAGGCCATAAAGACTTGGCCCAAACCTATGACTCCGACTGATGTTCGTAGTTTCTTAGGGTTAGCTGGGTATTACAGAAGGTTTGTAGAGGGGTTTTCTTCACTTTCAGCACCATTAACGAAGCTGACTCAAAAAGAAGTTAAGTTTCAGTGGACTGAAGCTTGCGAGCATAGTTTCCAGGAGCTGAACGTCAGGTTAACATCAACACCAGTTCTAGCATTGCCAGAGGGTTCAGAGGGCTATGCAGTGTACTGCGATGCTTCTGGTGTTGGGTTGGGATGTGTTCTAATGCAACATGGTAAGATTATCGCATATGCTTCAATGTAGTTGAGGAGGCATGAGAAGAACTATCCGACCCAAGATTTAGAGTTGGCTGCAGTTGTGCATGCGTTAAAGATCTGGAGACACTATTTGTATGCCGTTCATGTTGACATCTTCACAGATCATAAGAGCCTTCAATATATATTTAGACAGAAGGAGTTAAATCTGCGACAACGTCGATGGCTTGAGTTACTCAAAGACTACGACGTAGATATTTTATATCATCCAGGAAAGGTGAATGTGGTAGCTGATCCCCTCAGTCGAAGATGTATGGGTAGTTTATCCCATTTAGGTGTTGAGAAGCGGGAGCTAGCGCGAGAGCTTCATCAGTTAGCTAGCTTGGGAGTCAGATTGTTAGAGGCAGACGATAGTGGGGTCATAATTCAGGACACAGCCGTATCATCTCTAGTTGTAGAAGTAAAATCATGGCAACAAGAGGATCCTAGCTTAGAGCAGCTTAGAGCCATGGCTCAGTATCAACATTCTTTAGCATTTGATATAGCAGAAGATGGATTTCTCAGATATAGCGGTCGATTGTGTGTTCTGAATGTTGCAGTGCTTCGACATCAAATTATGGAAGAGGCACATCATTCCCGTTATTCTATTCACCCTGGTTCGACGAAGATGTACCATGATATTAAGGAGATCTATTGGTGGCATGGGATGAAGAAGGACGTTGCTGAGTTTGTGGCGCAGTGTCCTAACTGCCAACAAGTGAAGGTTGAGCACCAAAAGCCCGCTGGGCTAGTTCAGGAGATAGACATTCCTTTGTGGAAATGGGAATAAATTAATATGGATTTTATTATACGGTTACCTCGATCGCATCGCAAGTTTGACTCTATTTGGGTAATTGTTGATAGACTAACAAAATCAGCCCACTTCTTACCAATCAGGGCTACTTTTTCGACCGAAGACTATGCAGGGCTCTATATTAGAGAGATTGTTAGGCTACACGGTGTCCCAATATCTATTATCTCTGATAAAGGAGCACAATTTACCGCCAATTTTTGGAAGTCCTTCTAGAAAGGATTAGGGACACAGGTTAATCTTAGTACCGCCTTTCACCCTTAGACAGATGGCCAGGCTGAGCACACAATTTTGACACTCAAAGATATGTTACGGGCGTGCGCGCTAGACTTCAAGGGAAGTTGGGATGACCACTTGCCTCTTATTGAGTTCGCATACAATAATAGTTATCATTCCAGCATCGGGATGGCACCTTATGAGGCTTTGTATGGGAGAAAATGTAGATCCCCCATTAGATGGTTCGAGGTAGGTGAGTGAGGGTTGATTGGACCCGACTTAGTCCAGCAGACAGTGGAGAAAGTTAAGCACATTCGGGAGAGGTTGGTAACAGCTCAAAGCCGACAGAAGTCATACTCAGATGTGCGACGAAGGGACTTAGAGTTTTGTGTCGATGACTGGGTATTCTTAAAAGTCTAGCCTATAAAGGGTGTTATGCGATTTGAAAAAAAGGGAAAGCTTAGTCCAAGATTCATTGGACAATACCGGATCCTTCGGAGGGTAGGACGAGTGGCTTATGAGTTAGAATTGCCTTCGGGGGTAAAATTTGTTCATCCAGTTTTTCATGTATCGATGCTACGGAAGTGCGTAGGAGACCCTTCTCGGGTTGTCTCAGTTGAGGATGTTTAGATCACAGAGGAGTTGTCCTTCGAGGAAACTCCAGTTGCCATTTTAGATCGGCAGGTCCGTAAATTGAGGACCAAAGATGTGGCTTCGGTTAAAGTATTGTGGAGAAACAAGAATATAGAAGAGGTGACTTGGGAAACTGAGGATGGCATGAGGTCCAAATATCCTCACTTATTTCATACCCCAGGGTGATGGCATATCAGTTTATATTAGGGCAGTAAGGTAAGATACCTATCTGATTTTTTTATATATATATTATTGCTTATTATTATTGTGGTTGTCGTTGTATATCTGCTCGCACTGTTATGGTGGAGATATAGTGCTTAGCTATTTATGTCATCATGTGAGATGCCTAGGTTAGAAATTTTGCATTTAAGGTTCCTGGATAGTGACATTTACAAAGGATACACTGCCTAAATTTTGGCAACTCCTAAGGACTGAACCGTGTGAATATGATTTTTCATTCGAGAACGAATGTTTCAAAGGGGGGAAGGATGTAACACCCCGACTTTTCGAAAAGTCTAAAATTACTCGTATCTCCATGGAAAGACAAGGAGGGTGGGTAATAAATTAAGAATGATGTGGTATGTCCTATTTTAAGTGTTCAAGTGTTGCATCTCAAGTTTTGAAGTTAGGTAAGTGGAAAAATAAAAGTTGGCGGAAGTTATCGTAAGTTCCTTTTTAAAGATTTCTCTAAAATTTGGGTCAAATGTCTCGGAGATTTTCTCCCAATATATAAAGATTTATGGGGCCCACGACCTATCAAATCGAAGGTCTATGAGTCTAGTTTCCAACAGATCAAACCGTTTGTTCATACGACTTTAGAATAGAGAGATATTTGCATTTTCGTGAAACTGTGCAAGCAGAGACGTGAGGTGGGACCCTAGGTCGGTGGAACTTTACATATATCTTTTTCTTCGAACCTCTTCTTCATTTTTTAGATAAGAACCATAAAAATTAGAGAAACCCATCTCTAGGATCAACTAAAGTATAGATTTTCTTGACTCAAGTCCTTGACTAAAGTTGTTTTACGCGTTGGGCTCATCATCGTGGTATAATTTGTTTTATCGATTTCATAGCATATCACACTTTAGTATTGGGATAGCAAGGGTTTGGATATAAGAAGGTTTTGAGGCGTATTACGAACTTAAGAACGACGTAAGACCATTCTTTCATCGACTCTAGCTTTTATAGCAAATTGCCACGGAAATACATTTCTTTTATTGTATTGTCATGGTATCTTTTATTTTTGTGTGTTGATTATGGTCCTACCTTGTTGTAGTATCGAGGTAGTTATGAGTAAAAGTCGTTAGGCCAGGTGAATTCAATGAAAAAGGTATGTTAAGGCTATTCTCTTCTTACGACATGTTTCTTTAAAGCTTATGAGCAATGTAATTGAGTTGTTATCGTTGTTATACTTGTAGCCATTATTGTTGATTGTTGGTTGATCGAGTGGATATAATCCTCTCTTATCGGTATTCTTATTCAGTAGTAGCGTCCCTATGTTGGACACGACTTAGAGGCAATTTGTATAGGTTGCTTATAACTAAATTGCTCGCTTTTAGCTATTGGATTGTTATTGTTTCCCTTTGGGTTATTGTGGTTAGCTACAAGAATGTGATCTATGCCTAGAAGGGCTATGTTCTACCAACAGGGCTATATTGACGCCTAGAAGGGTTATGAGTTGCCTATAGGGCTATATTGATGCCTAAAAGGGCTATGAGTTGCCTACGGGGACATGTTGTTGCCTAAGAGGGTTATGAGTTGCCTATATGCTATATTGATGCCTAAGAGAGCTATGTGCTGCCTATGGGGCTATACTTTTGCCTAAGAGGGCTATATGACTGCCTACGGGGCTAAGGGGACTATCGATAGGGGTATATAGACTGATTGGCACCTTCTGGGATTATGGGGGCTTGGGTAGGTGGTCTTGTGTGCTATTTGTACCTGCCGAGCTTATGGGGGCTTGGTTAGGTTGTTGTTTTATTATTTTTGATAAGTTTAGATTTAGGAGCAGGTCAGTATGCTTATCTTATTCTTGATTTATTTACCGGATTACTCCAGCATATTAGGATACCTGCTCATAGTCTATTATCCTTCATACTCTATACATTATTTTGTAGTGACGCCCCATTGCCTGGGAGCGCTGCATTCATGCATGCATGTCCCGACAGACGACCCAGTAGACCTCCTCAGCAGCAAGATTGACTTCTATCCGGTTGGCTAGCCTCTTTCCTCTGGAGCTGCCAGAGTTGGGAGGTTTGTTAGCTTTTGTTGTTTATATTTTCATGGGTAGGCTGGGCCCCTGTCCCGCCATTCTTTACTACTCTTAGAGGCTTACAAACTAGTGTGTGGGGTTTATAGCTACGTTATGGCCATGCTAGCCTAGTTTGTTGGTTTGCTGAAGCTTGTTAGTTGTGTGATGCATTGTCTTGATATACCTGCTTTTAGTTTCGGTATAGTGATCATGGTGGCCTTGACGGCCCAATCAGAACTTTTGTGCTAGTTCGCTATTTCTTTATATGAACTCTTGGGAGTAGCTATTTCTTTTATGGATCTGTTTACAGGGGCCTTGCCGGCCGTAGGCTTAATTTTAAGTCGAGATATACTTGTTTGTTTTCTTGACTGCGTGTGGCTGCCATGCGCTAGTAGCAAATGGTTCAGTAGGGTCGGGTCGAGCTTTAGTTTTGGCATTAGGAGCCAGTTGCGCCCACTCTCCTCTCTCTCGCCCTCTCCCCCACTCCAAATAAAAGAATGCAACTTTATTAGAGCAAAATATCAGAAGCCTCCTAACATTCTAACACCAACCCACATGAAAGATCAAATAAACAAAATCAAGAAAGCAGTTGGGTTTTCATACGCACATTGTTAAACTATGTATCTAGTGAAGAAGGGAACAAAAAATGCAATTCAACAACTATCTAGACCTTTTTTTCTCTTTTTGATTTAGGGTTTTAGTGTAAAAAATGTAAATTTATTAGTGTGGTGACGGAGCATGATAGAAGTGAGAATTTTGCATCTTATTTCAATTGTATTTGAAAAACTATATTTTGTAATTTTGTATCAATTATATTCGTATTCATACGAATAAAATATGCAGTCATCCTCTTACTCAAATGTATTTGTATCCAATTAAAGAGTATTTGTATCCAATCCCTAAACAATTTTTTCAGTGTCAGAACACTCTTTAAATTAATAAATATTAATTTATCGATTAAATAATACCTCTACAAAATAAGAATATTTCATGATCCCGGCTATACTAATTTAGAGAGGTTTTACTGTATATTGTTTTAGAACAAATCTTTCCCATCTCTCCCTTGTCTCTCCTCCTTCTCTCTTTCCCTCTGCTCTCTCATACCCTCTCCTCTCTCTCTCTCTCTATCTCTTTGTCCTCTCTCTGTTGCTCTCTCTCTCACCCACTCTCCTGTCTCTCACCCTCTCCCCGACTCAAAATACAAGAATGCAACTTCATTAGAGCAAAAAATCAGAAACCTCCCAACATTCTAACACCACCCCACAGTAAAGATCAAAAGAACAAAATCAAGAAAGCAGTTGGGTTTTTATATGCACCTAGTTATAGTCTAGATCTAGTGAAGAAGGGAACAAAAATGCAGTTCAACAACTACTTAGACCCTTTTGCTATTTTTTCTTTAGGGTTTTGGTGTAAAAAACGTTAAGGTATTAGTGTGGTGACGAAGCATGATATAAGTGAGAATTTTGCATCCTATTTCAATTGTATTCGAAAAACTTTATTTTGTAATTTTGTATCAATTATATTTGTATTTATATGAATACATCATTCAATCATCCTCTTACTCAAATGTATTTGTATCCAATCCCTGAATAATTATTTTAGTGTCAAAACACTCTTTAAATTAATAAATATTAATTTATCAATTAAATAATACCTTTACAAAATAATAATATTTTATGATTCTGCCTATATTGATATAAAAAGGTTCTACTGTATATTGTTTTATAAGAAATCATTCCCTTCTCTCCCTTGTCTCTTCTCCCTCTCTCTTGCCTCTGCTCTCTCATACCCTCTCCTCTCTCTCTCTCTCTCTCTCTCTCTCTCTCTGTCCTCTTTGTCCTCTCTGTCCTACCCTCTCTCTCTCACCCACTCTCCTCTCTCTCGCCCTCTCCCCCACTCAAAATACAAGAATGCAACTTCATTAGAGCAAAAAATCAGAAACCTCCCAACATTTTAACACCACCCCACAGTAAAGATCAAAAACAGAAAATCAAGAAAGCTGTTGGGTTTTCATACGCACCTAGTTAAAGTCAAGATCTAGTGAAGAAGGGAACAAAAATGCAGTTCAACAACTACCTAGACCCTTTTTTCTATTTTTGCTCTAGCATTTTGGTGTAAAAAACGTAAAGGTATTAGTGTGGTGAAAGAGCATGATATAAGTGAGAATTTTGCATCTTATTTCAATTGTATTCGAAAAACTATATTTTGTAATTTTGTATCAATTATATATGTATTCATACGAATACAGTATTGAGTCATCCTCTTACTCAAATGTATTTGTATCCAATCAAAGAGTATTTGTATCCAATCCCTAAATAATTTTTTCAGTGTTGAAACACACTTTAAATTAATAGATATTAATTTATTGATTAAGTAATACCTCTATAAAATAATAATATTTCATGATCCCGCCTATGTTAATTTAGAGAGGTTTTACTGTATATTGTTTTATAACAAATCTTTTCCCTCTCTCCCTTGTCTCTCCTCCCTCTCTCTTACCCTCTGCTCTCTCATACCCTCTTCCCTCTCTCACTCTCTCTGTCCTCTCTCTCCTGCCCTCTCTCTCTCTCTCTCACCCACTCTCCTCTCTCTCACCCTCTCCCCCACTTAAAATACAAGAATGCAACTTCATTAGAGCAAAAAATCAAAAATATCCCTACATTCTAACACCAACTCACAACAAAGATCAAAAGAAGAAAATCAAGAAAGCACTTGGGTTTTCATACGCACCTAGTTAGAGTCTAGATCTAGTGAAGAAGGGAACAACAATGCAATTTAACAACTACCTAGACCCTCTTTACTCTTTTATGCTTTAGGGTTTTGGTGTAAAAAATGTAAAGGTATTAGTGTGGTGATGGAGCATGATATAAGTGAGAATTTTGCATCTCATTTCAATTGTATTCGAAAAACTATATTTTGTAATTTTGTATAAATTATATTTATATTCATATGAATACAGAAGTCAGTCATCCTTTTACTCAAATGTATTTGTATCCAATCAAAGAGAGGATGAATACAATTGTATTCATTGTATTTCGAATACAATTGATACAAAATAAATACATAATACAATGCAAAATAAATATGAAATACAATTTGTTGTATTTTGAATATAATTGATACAAAATAAATATAGAATACAATGCAAAATAAATACAAAAATACAATCCTCTCTCGATCTTGCTCGTCTCGATCTCGCTCACCTCTCTCCTCTTAATATATAGTTATTTTGATATCAATCAGTTTGTATTTGTATTGTTTTTCTCCCAAATCAACAAAAAAATACACTCTCCTCTCTCTCTCTCCTAAATCTCGCTCGCCTCCCTCCTCCCCTAACATTTTGCTATATCCATAATAAGCAAATTATAGCTATAGAGTCTTATTTAATGCCTAATGTTTGCTATTTTTGCAAGTTTCCCATTTTAAATATACTAGTTCGCTAGTCAATGAATAAAATATTGGTTGATTTGGTATCGTGTGGTGTATTGGCTCATTCATTTCATATTCCATTTTTTCATTTTCACTCACCAATATATTAATCGCCTATACTACAACAAATGTGATTTATAGCTACGAAATTTTTAGCTACGATATGAAATTTGTCACTAATTGTTCACTTTTAGTGACAAAAATTAAATTTTGTGATTAAATACACGAGGCTTATATTATTAGTGACGAAACACAAAAATTCGTGGCAAAGTTTTGTCCAATTGAGTTTCCCACCAAAAAGTAAATTGACGCCATTTGTTGAGTACTATTAGCCACGAATTTGAAGTCACCGGTGACACATTATTTTGTCATTAATGATATTCTCAATTAGTGACAAATCATTTTTTGTCCCTAATTTAGGGAAATTTTGAATACATAATTTTTTTGTCACAAAAAATATATTGACACATCAGTGACAAACCATTTTTGTCCTAAAATTAGTTAAATTTTGTATACAAAAATTTTTGTCGCAAAAAGTATATTGATATATTAATGACAAATCATTTTTTGTCCTAAAACTAGATAAATTTTGGATACAAAATTTTTTCGTCACGAAAATATATATTGATTCATTAGTGACAAATTATTTTTTGTCCTAGAATTAGTTAGATTTTAGATA